>JAHZNE010001235.1:21480-71737 GCA_027744055.1 Callyntrura sp. NNG-2020 | reverse complement strand
AGTCTTTTGTGGGCCTGTTTTCAACAAGCTTGACATTCAAGTCTAAAATTATTATTATTATGACTATTGCCATTATAATGACCACTTGAAGAAAAACATGTTGGGTGTAGTGGTAAAAGTACACACACACACAGCCTTCTTCTTCCCCTCTCCCCCTCTCTCTTTGCAACCACATCATATTATGGTCTGGTGGTTCTCTAAGGAAAAGAAACAACGCACCTGTCTACCCTTCGTATTTTATCCACAAACTACAGGCAAACACACTACTACTACAATGGCATATAGGCATACGTAGCTCTATACTAACCAGCACAACGTAAAGTAGCTAATTATGGTTTCCTCATGAATGACTCATTATATCGAGTAAAGTGTTGTGTATGTGTGCAAACATTATACCCAAACAGGAGCATTTATACTAAATTTCAGGCCTCTACAAACTTTTTTCTTGTCGTTCAGCCCCAATCATATTCATGTCCCGTTTTTTGCGACAAGATATGGGTAAATGGTGGAAGTCTGAATGCAGAATATTGTGTATATATATTGTACATCCGTCCGTACTTACTGGCATGGTAAAGGTGTTACCCGTTCGCTCACCACAGAAATATGATGATGAAACGGTGTTTTGATCGTATCGAAAATGGGTGTACAACACAAACGCAATGACCACATTCCAATTGTTTGTTGAACTCGTTCCACATTGCATTGTTTTGTAGAATAAAACAGAGCAAAAAATTCTTGCGTGTCCAGGCCCATCAATCAACGTGAGGTACACTGTGTGTACGTGAATATAAATATATCTGTGTTGCTGCACAGTTAGTAGCACTTTTGTACACTTGTGTGTTTATGTGCGAAAAAGTATAACATTTTTTTTGTGTTTCTTCTAGTAAATCTTTAACCTGGGCAGCTCAGCAAGATTCTTGCACAGCAGCATACTACTACTACTACGGGGTAAGCTTTTAAAAATGTGTGTTGGTGTGTGACACATATTTCATTGTTGTCCTGCATTCGACCACGCTCCAATAGGCAACTTCTCTCTATATTATAGTCAAATCCCTTGTTGCGTTATTGTTACCGCACTTACCAACTTTGTTTTTATACCCGCTTGTGTCATTTAAATTGAACGGAAAAACAACTTTGTGACATTTTGAATGGATAATAAACATTGTGGTTCCAATGAACACGGAAGATTACAAATGTTTGCTTATATGTATGTCGTATATATGAACTGCTTAACTTTTGTATTGTTCATGTGCCAATGTATAAAAAATTCTTCTGTTTTCCTTTCACTTATTTACCCCCACCAACCATCATAAAATGCTTACCCCCCCAGCCTTCCTATTATATGAGCACAAGCACTTAAATTTGCAGAAGGAGAGAGTATGCTCCGGCTTTCATGCTATCTGGCCATAAATTAAGTGTACGCATACAATCGTATGTGGGTTGGACAGTTATTAATTAAAACCTCAGCAGTCGTCAACCGTCAAAAATATAAAAAAAGTTCAAAGTCTCCTGGGAGGTAGGGAAAGAAAATGTGTCAATTTTAGACAACCCACCACTTCCGTGAATATATATATGCTTGCGCGCGCCCAAGCCCCTTAAAAGACACTCATTGATTTACTTTTACTTCTGTGAGCTCAGCTCTGAGACCGGGGACGACTGGGAGTAATAACTACACACTACACTACACACGTTGCAAAGCGCATATAGCGAAAAATAAGGGGAAATTATTTGACTTTTTAATGATATTTCGCAAATTCTTGCCCCGTCCAATTAATGACATATTTTTGTTCGCTGTGGAATTTGCTCGTCTCAGTCTCCTTGATAAATAGGAAAAGTCAATGTGGCAACGTTATTATTATGGTTCAGTGAAAGTCCGAGTCAGTGAACGGGAATGAACGAGTGTTATTAAAGATATATAGGGAAGACGCTCATTATGAGGATGTATGTATGTACATAGACGAAATAAGAAACAAATAGACATGGTTAGACCAGCCCTATTAGTTTCTACTCAAAGTTTTTTTTCGCCCAAGTTGCTATTCCACGACTCCATCTCCACGTTAAATATGAAGAAGAAGAAGAAGAGAACAAACTCGGCACCTATCAACTACCGAAGAGAAAATATATAATTGAGGAAATAAACTGAAACAGGGAAAATGCATATAGGGAAGGAGCAAATTATATGATTTTATGTAATTTTAAGTGGATTTTAAATGAAGCTTTAAGTAGCAAATACACCCACACAATAGGTCGACGTATTTGAGGGAAATTTTTAACAATTTTGCTTTACCCCAATAACAGCACATGACAAGATGTTTTTAATTTATCGATTGAAGACCAGACAGACGGAAGACAAGTTTACCCATACAGTAATTTGAGGTGTTTAATAAAGTAGTTGATGGTTATATTAACAGTAAGTGCTTATGCACATAAATATATTCCCACCTCCAACATCTTTCAAACCTAAACTCACGCAAGTTCCCATGTACATACATAACCGCCACCCGCGCGTGGTAACCAGTTACGGCCGTGTACAGTGATTCGGATTGTATATGCCGTCATTGTACATCGTGTCTTATTTGTGATGATGAGTTCTATTGACTACAAGTTTTGAATTTACACACAAAAAAGCCTCATTCCTTATGAATTTATGGAGGATATGCGCATATTTACTAACAAAGTTCCTTATTTTTGCTTTGTGCTTTTTCAAAACGATGGGGGAAAAGGGAAAATCACGAGCAAGAATGCAGCAGACCTTAAGTATTAAAGTTGCCTGAAAGATGAGAAATGAAAAAAAGAAAGAATATTCCAGGAAGGTTCTGAATGAATATGAAAATACGCTGCTGCGAAGATGTCAACGAATTCAATGAGTACCCAATATAATGTCATTCTTGATCCCCGCTATAAAATGCCCCAGTAAGAACCCCTACGCGGGAAGAATACCAATGTATAAATACGCGTTTTCCAAGTTTTTTTCCCGCAATATTTTTTAGCCCGCCTATAAAATTGGTAGATAGATACCCCATGTACATACGCAATACGCATTGAACTACTTCAATTACTACTAACCGCAGAGAAATTGAAGATTTTCTTGGAAAACGGAAACTTGAAGGGTGTTTGTGTATGTGTGTGTGTGTGTGCCGGCTGCATTGAACTACTTCAATTACTACTAACCGCAGAGAAATTGAAGATTTTCTTGGAAAACGGAAACTTGAAGGGTGTTTGTGTATGTGTGTGTGTGTATGTGTGTGTGTGTGTGTGTGTATGTGTGTGTGTGCCGGCATGGCTCCTTAAACAAAAGGAAAATTCCGAAAAGTAAAATTTTTTTACCCCAGAAGAGTTGTGGTACACGGATTATAAGTACAAAAAAATCTCCGTAAACCAGCAGCATTTTGTGCAAAAGTTTTTTTTATTTTCACTTGATCAGTGGTTCTCACGTTTTTATTTCACGATGTTGTCATCATCTCAGCATCTTTCGCAATAACTTTTACAAGATGCGCGCGCTGTTGTTTGTACAACAGCAGCAGAAGTAGCAGCGGCAGCAGTAGCTAGTTCTTTTTTGGGCTTTTTTCCCTTCCATTTCTTTTAACTTACTCTTTTCTTTTCTTATTTTTAAAGTATGCGAGCAACTTTTCACACTTTTTATGGTCACGTATGTATTTATACATGCATAATATTGGAAGTATTCGTCTTCCTATAGATTTATGGGGTGGTGAATATCCGGTGAAAGATTTTAGTAACATATATAAACTTGAAAGTCCTGTTGTGTGTGTGGTTATACGGGGGAGTTTGGTATATCCCAGGAATATAATATTTTTTGTGTTGTGTTTATGCGGGAGGATGATGAGTTTTCTTGTGGCGAGCGGCAAAAAGAAATGTCTGTCCTTTACTTGGCATTCCATCCAGTTCTCCTTTCTACTTGCCATTTCTGCCAGATTTTCCACTAATATCATTTTAAAGTTTTTTTTTACTCCTTTCTTCTTTCCATCCTTTCCTGGCATTTTTTCGTATGCATCTTTGAGCAGAGAGGAAAACAGTGGATTATTTGCTGTATGTGTGTGTGTGGGTTCTCGCGCATCCAAACCCTGTTTTGAAGACTATTTAATTTTTTTTTTACTCCTTTCTTCTTTCCATCCTTTCCTGGCATTTTTTCGTATGCATCTTTGAGCAGAGAGGAAAACAGTGGATTATTTGCTGTGTGTGTGTGTGTGTGTTCTCGCGCATCCAAACCCTGTTTTGAAGACTATTTAATGCTTGTGTATATATCAGCCGAAGGTTCGCCTTCTATACATCATAAATACTGGGGCGTAGTAGTATATACTCAAGTTATTTCTCTTTTGCAAGTTTTTTTTTTACTTCTTTTCTTCTTTTCCCGCAGCTCATAAAAAAGTGAAAAGAAGCAATACAAGCATTTCCTATTCTGTCGTTTCTAAAGAAAAGAAAATTTCCAAATAAGGAGGAACAAATGGCAGTAAATCACTTTAGAATAGAGAAAAACTTCAGATATCTCTGGAGAGAAAGGATTCACTCGCCGGGGGATTCCTCTGTGTGTGTGTGTGTGTGTGTGCTTTTTTTACTTAGGTACGTTCAGTTGTGAACAGTTGGACATGTTCACTAGGAAAAAGAAGAAAATCCTGTTTGTGCCATACAGAAGTGGAAAGTAAATTTTTTTACTTAGGTACGTTCAGTTGTGAACAGTTGGACATGTTCACTAGGAAAAGGAAGAAAATCCTGTTTGTGCCATACAGAAGTGGAATGTAAAGAAAAATTGCTGTTGGTTTTTTTGTGCGTACACACCACTACTACTGCTAGTAAGGACCACTAGTTACCAGGTACTTTCGTAATGATGTCTACAAAAGAACTACTTGCAACTAGCTAAATAGTCGAGTTGGCTGAATGCGAGTGGTATTATGCGTTTTGTTTCAACTCTGGAAGGATTAAAAGGTGAAAGCAAGCAAGCACCGTCTGGAATAGCTGACGTCGCATACAAACACATCTTTTACATTTTTAGAGAAAACGCGCACACACACTCTCTCACAAACACAAGCGTCTTTGGCCTTTATTCTCATTGAACAAAACGGGCCACAGAGGAATACTCGTAATAACACTGATTACCATTAACTTCACATAAACGAAAGAAATGAGATAATATTTTGAGGGCCGTCGTATGCAACGCCTACACTCCTACACTTCCCTTATCTACAAGTTTTACGGGGAAAACAATTTTTAAACTCTGTTAAGATTTGAGGATGAAAATATCAATTAAACAGGATGCTGCTTTCCCTGTTGCTTCTCTCCCAACATACTGACTCTGCCCTTTATGTACGCAGCAAGCTGTTTTTTTATTTGAACAAAGTGCATTGATACGGGGGATACATGCAGACAAGATTTTCCTCGCTCAAGGAAATGGTGAGGGAAAAGAAAAGGGTAATAACTTGACTGTCTTGCTTTCATTAAAATTGAGTTGTTTTGAGAAACCAGAAAAAGAGCAACTTGTTTCACGATGTACCTAATTAAAAACCAAGGAGAAAAGGATCAAGGAAAAACAAAAACAAACATAGGGATCTTCTGTAATGAAATGCCCTTTTCTGTCTGGAGTGAGCTTTATCCGGGGAACAACAGCGTGCATTAGAAACAGCCGAGTAGTAATAACCCTCTCTGGTATAGAAGGGACGCTGACTCTGCGACAGTAAAATAAAATACGTCAAACTCTAAATTTTCATTTAAGAGATTGTTTAATCCTGCCACCAAGCTGATCTCTTTTTCATGGTACACAAATGTGTTTATTTGCATGACATAAACTCATTATTACATGAAAACCAACAAGAGCTTTCTCTCTCTCTCTCTCTCTCTGAATAAGTTGAGTGGATTCTAAAGAAGCGCTTTGCAGGGGCATTTCTTGCTTTTCAGTATTTTCTTCCGTGTAGGCATGTTTATTGCATAATTCACTGTTTCTTTTCTATTATGAAAATTTTTTTGCTGAAAATATTTCACATAAGTTCTGTGTAATTTAACTAGAACAATGAAAACGAACGAAAGAACATTCACTTACAGAGTGATGAGCACACGACACATTGTTATGCGAAAGTTTTCAGCATGGGAGCAGCATTTTTTCCTCCCTTCATTCAATTCATATACACAACAACAGACCCTCCTCTCAGAACCATAAAACAGGCTACTGCCAGTTTTACACTGGTTGATTCCAAAAAATGCTAGAGTGCTGCATGCTGTTGTTGTTGGAAAGACATTTTATAAACGCATGCAATAATGCACCTACTGATATACTCTTTTCCGTGTACATACTTCATAGCAGGGACCATGGACCATTGGTATTTAAATTTTCTCCTGAATGCCATTTGGGTGGTACATGCTCCCGCTAGTGAGCTTTCTGCTCTATTTCATTCAACTTTCAAACATCATTTTTACCAGGCGGAGTATACACTATTTTTCGCAAAATAATAATAATAATAATAACAATTTCATACACTATCTGGTTCGTTGTATCCACACACACAGAGAGAGAGAGAGGCCCATCCACAATGTACGGTGCACTGGGAGGGAACGTTAAAAAGTGTTAGTAGGTCGGACGAGAAAAAAACTGGAATGAGCTTGCTAAAGTTGAGTTGAGAAAGCGGTATGCTGTTTTGTTGGTTGGTTGAATGAATGAATGAAATGAAAGACGACGGAGGACGACGTCGACGACTGGGAGAAACATGAAAAACTCTTTTGTTGAATAGAAAGGGAGCTGGAAAAAATTGTTGGATGATGTGAAATGAATGGAGGAGAATCCCGTTTTTTATTTTTTTTAACTAGCACCAAAAAAAATGTTTCATCTCTTAGCAAAATATTCGGTGGAGTCGAGTTTAATGTTTATGTAAAGGGGTGGCATATTTATTATGTATGTTTAATACCTATTACTATTGCACTTGTACAGCCTTGGTTCATGAGGAAATGTGTAGGAATTGAATTCAACTTTGAAACATTTTCTCTCTTTTTCCTAGTGTCCCTTTAACACACAAACATGCATAATATAAAAATTTCCTCAAATCTATTTTGCTTCTCTGGGGATTCTCTCCTCGGCTTCCTTTTCCTTTTTCTTTCTACCCTCTTAGCGTGGTGCGCTTAAGTTGGAGAAAGAATGGGCAACGAAGAAAAAAACCAAACGAAATTCATCTTTCCGTGTGCTATAAGCTAAATAGATTTTCATTTTTAAACATGTATGCACAAGAATATAAAATTTACCCTCTGTGAGTAAAAGCGGTATCCGCACGGAGGAGATAGGGGGTACCATATATACCCACGAATACACGCTCTGCGTACTATGTATGACATCATTTTGAGGTCATTCTCATGATGATGAAAGTCTTGCGAAAAATAAAACTTTTTTACAATTGCACTTTAGCGCATTCCACATTGAATATCAGCAGCTTCTTCATTCTTCCTCGTTCTTGTAAAAGAACGCGGATAAAACAGGAGGAAAGTATGTAATACCAAAATGCGATCGCTTCATAGGAAACCTGTGTGTGCCCCCAAACATTCGTGCAAACTTTCGCTAGGCTGTTTACACGTATAAAAAAGTGTAGCTCTCTCTACTTATGCACAGTACCAATAGGAGTCCCATTCCTCCTTTACATTTTATTATTTTCCCCGTCTTCTCATCTCCACTCTTTTGCATACTTTCGCTCAAACAGCAAGTATCTGGATATTGCAAAAAACGGGGAAAGCAAGGACGATCCCAAGGAAGAGAGACGGGAGGGCTCATGGAGAGAGACTCAGCGTGTAAAATATGTCTGTTTAAAAAGAATCCAGTTGAGTCAGCAAAAAAACTGTGCTTTTGAAGACGACAATGATTGTTATGTACAATACATGTCAGATTTACATGATGATAAATAATGCGAATGTCTTCTTTTTGATTCGTTTGAACTGTTTCCTCCTCCAGCAAAGTAATTTCTGAAGTTTTTAAAAAAAACGGCACGACGTAGAAGATCCCTGTTATAAATATAATGTACCTCACCTACCAAAAGAGAGGAACCCGTTACTTTGTGTTCTTTTCATTACAAGCTCAGATGAGGATGTGTGCCTGTTTTCAAAACAGGCATCAGTGTAGTTCTCAACCATAAAAGAGAGCCTGAAGCAGACGCTAAGCAATATTTATTGTGAAGAGAACATCGGGGCTTTGCTTGCATAACCTTTCTCTTTTTCACAAAAAGAGAGGAGATATATGTATGTATGATGCACCTAATTTGTATTACATACCTTACACCCTACGTAAGAGCATAATATGCCTATAAGGAGTAATATTGTTACGTTGGTTTAAGACAATGTGTCTGTGTGTACAAGAAGATCCCTCAGTAACGTTACTGGTCTGCTTGTCAAGATGATGACAATGATGCGATGACTCTTCATTTCATCTCTTTTCTTGAATTAGGTTCTCTGCGTTCAAAGGCCCTCGTACGATCTGCCAGCAGCTCTTAGAGAACAAGACAGTTTGAAAGCTCCAGATTAAAAATTCAACAGACAAGCAAATCAAGTTGTTCTCATTTGCATCTTTTATTGTAGTACAAGCAGACTAAAATACTGCTTCACTCACTTCACTACTCGTATTATGCTAAAGAGAGGTTAAATACACTGTGATAATTCACCTACGGAAGCTCTTTACTTGTTTTAAATGTACTGAAACAAACAGAGTCGCGTTCTATAGTGTTTTCCGTTGCAAGTTAACATGTTTGAATAAAATGTGATACTTTCATATGTATCTCTCTCTTCATGAAATCATTTAAATATATCAGGGTAAAAATTCACAATTATCGATCCACCTCATGATCATGTCTCCACTCAACGTTAGTATTCATTTTTGTAATATTGCCTTGAGCAAAGTTGTGCTAGACCGTACATGAAAATATAATTTCCACACGCATCCAGGTAGACACCAGGAATAATTCTACATTTGTAGTGTACTGTGTATTATTTACCGGGACCAACAACACCGGAAATGCAAAACAAGAGTGAATAAATAAATACACAGCTGCAGAGAATACCCCGAATGCAGGTACTTTTCCCCGTGGTATTAAAAAGGGAATTTTTTGCCTTCCTGTGATACTTGAGTGTAGCATCCTCGTGTGTGATATGTGATACGAGGTATAAAATGAAATGCACACACACAACAACAACGAACATCATATTAAGAAACACCGTTCTCGTTATCACCAGTGCATGTTTATTTCAATTTTATGCATGCTCTCCCCGTTCGTTCTTCAAATGCAATGTAATGTTTTGTTTACACGGAACCTAATTTTCGGAGGGAATGGAGTGGATGTATCAAATTACAAGTTCACTTACACCACGAACAGCGACACGAGATATTCAAATTCTCTCTCTCCCTCTCTCTGTGTGTGTCTCCCTCCATCTCTATCTCACATTGTTAATACCCTGATGGTAATGATAATCCCGTCGTCACCGTCATCACCATCATCATCATCCTCATGAACGAACGACACATCATTGTTCTCCTCGGCTCTTGATTACATTACCTGCATATAATAGACGCGATCCATCCTTATCCAATCTATTTATCTATCTTTGTTCATTGTTAGTGAACCACACCAGTACTTTGTGTGTATATCTCATCTGCACATTATCACACCTCTTCTTCTTCTTTCCCAGTTGTCAGCGCCCGCTTGCTCTTCCTCACAACAGAGTCTTCACCCAGGAAATCTACCTCTGAGACCCGTTGTCTTAATCAAATGGGATCTCCCTGGATCGTTCAATGTGTTGCCTTCTCTTCAACTTAAAAGAGTCAGGCGAAAATTACCGGAATCTTCTGCATTCTCTTAAGAGGCTTTGCTGCGGGAGATCTAGGAGGACTACGATATGACACCAGTTCAAACGCAAAAGATATACGAACGCGATAGTAGTAATAGTTTCCCCTGTCAAGCATACACATCCATCCCCCATTAGTAAAGCAACCTTTAAAAAACCTTCCTTCAAAATGATACAAGCAGCGAGGCACCTTGTATATCACCACTCAACAATAATGTCATTCGCTCATGTGTGTAATAAAGGAACTACATGGAAGTAATGCATAGAGCCAAGAACGATAACCATGAACATCATTCAAAAGACATTACGTACCTCATGTAATAATAATGTGCAGCATCCACGTTATTACCGCGCTGGTTTGAGAGCGCTCAAAAGGATATGCTCTTTTCGGTATAATAAGTTTACAGGTAATAATAAAGAATGATATCATTTTCTTCCTCATTTCCCTTTCATCTCACGGCATGTTTAATGAGAGAACAAGGCTGTGTGGTGCGTTACATGTGACATACAGTGTATTTTTTATGGGGAGCTCTCAAAAAGTTTTGTCTACTACTGTCATCTCATTCTTCCAAATGGATGAGCTTTATTATAGACTTGAATAATACATACGGGAAAGGGGTCCTGCGTATATTTTTAGGAATATGGGGAACTGTTTCGTTTCCGGGAAAATGAATAATTGCGATTATGAATGGGGATGGGTTTCATATAAATGAATATTTTAGTTTGTTTAATTTATTTGTATACACCATCGAGGACACAGCCACAGCCAAGTGCACGTGTGCTGTCGAAGATTTTTGCATAATTGCCATTGCCAATGGCCTTGCAGGGAATTTAATTATCACGCTTTAACTTTTCTCCAACAAAGGTGCCTCATACAAAGGATTGGTGCACTTTTCCTAAAAACAAAATTCCCAGTAAAGCTTTCAAATGGATGATTCGAGCAACGTCGTTTGAAATTCCAAGGATGGTAAGGACAACCAACGATAAAAGTAAACAGAGAGGACAAGGTGTATAACCTATTGTGTATACGATTGTTCATATACTTTACATTTTTCCTATTTATCGTCCTTCTTATTGGGTTGGGTTGATCCAAGGACAAGACGGAAAGAGAGAACACTTTCTTTCCCCGAAAACTTTTCCCATCTCTCTGCCACATATGCATAAAGTTAAAAAGAGGCTTACAAGAATGGAAAAGAAAGTCAAGAGAAATAGGATTTATTTAGCCACCTTGACGCAAGGCAGCTTTTGTGAGTGTAAAAATTGTGCAAAGTAAGTATAGGTAAATAAATAGCTCTATAACATGTACACACATCCTGTATATTGAGCGAGCCTCTATAGCTATGCCCGCTCCCCTATATAAATTTGGTGCCACCTTTATTTATCTCCTAAACTAGCTACTTTGCTTCACGTTGTGACAACCCTTTTAATACAACATGTATTACATTTAAGGAACAAGTGTTTGTCAGCTGCCTCTCGTTTTTTCGCCTTTCCAGATAAACCATCCTGGAAACTGGAAGTGAGTGAGTGTGCAACACCAGGCATTTTTTCTTGGCGTATGCAAAAAAAACAGAGAGAGAGAGAGAAAAAAAAATATACGGGTAGGTCGTACTCGTAATAAAATATACTAGACAGTTTTCATAACAAGGGAAAACTATACATATCCCAAATCCCTCGTCTGAGACTTTGGGAGTAATACAACGGCCCAGCAACAAACAGCCAGGCAAACAAAGCTCAGCAGATGGATGGAATCTTTGAGCTGATGGAAGAGTGAGGGAAAAGTCGGAACTGAGAATGACTGAAGGAACGTGTTGAACACAATGTTGTTGATATTTCCTCAAATTCTGCAACCTGACACATGTCTATATAATTCCATGTCGAAAAGCTTGTGCAGGGTGCACACAACCCATCTCATTGACTGCCTCATCAGCAGAGAGAAGAGCCTACTTGCAACGGTAATACCATTTTCTACCAACTCACTTCACGACAACAGGAAAAGGGTAAAATGCAATATATCTAAGGTTTCTCTGTATTATGGTGCAGTTGTCGGAGGGAAGACGGTAAACGATTTGGCATATTTTGAGTTGCTTAACAAGACAAAAAAGAAGCTTTTCTTTTTCCAGGGGGACGCTGCTGCCTCCGCACAAAACAAAATAAGGATCACAGGAAGGCGCGGGATGGTTGTGGGCTTGTTGTGCTGCTCATGTTACACTAAATAGAAAGGAAAATGCGCCACTTACGTAGGTAACTACATTTCATATGTATCAGCAGAAAAAAAGACGATTGAGGTGCTCAAGTGAAATGGGCTGGAATGGAATGGCGGCTCATAATGATATCTTGTTCAGAAATTTCAAAATGGAGCCTCCAAAAGGCAACGTTGGCGGAGATAACATTAAAACGTTAGTGTTTGTGCAGGAAGCTGGAAAATGCATGGGGGAAGCTCTTATCAGCAAAAAATATGTATTGCTTTGCATAACAAGTAACAAGGACAAAAGCCATGTAGGTATTTGTATTATCATCATTATTATTATTATTATTATTACGACTACTACTATACATAGAACATCAGAGAAAGTTGCGGGCGCTAAAATATGTTTTGACCTATAATAAAGGATCATGAGCAGTTGAGTTTTATGAATATGATGTTTTCCCCCGCTAAGAAGGCTAGTGTAGGGAAACTGGGATGGCAAATTGCATTGTCTTGTGGTGGCACTAACAGCATTAGCATTATAGCATTGTTTTTGCCGGTGCAGGAATGGTCAACCAGTATGTAGTAGTTGGGTTTAGGTAGTTTATCATTACTCATTCCAAAGATGAATGCCCTTTTGTAATAGGTCGGCGTGCAGGCAAGCAAATGGAACGGTGGGAGAAGAAGTATAGCAAAAATATGTATGTAACCCCATTTTAAGTCCGGGTGGAATTCATGTCCGGAGGTTCCCGTTTCTATTTATTCCCTGGTAAAATTACCAGTTATGGTAAATTGCACGTTAAGATGAATCCTGCCCGCTGCTCCTGTAAAACCTGCACAATGCAGGGTCGTAGCGTCCGGAAGTGTCAAAGTTCAATTTGAATAGTAACTTGTGGAGATTTATATGGAATAAATTTGCAGCTTATGTTTATTTATTTAGTAAATTCCCATTGTTTCATGCTCCTTTCAAATAAAAGTTTAACATGGAGACTCTTGTGTTTAATTATCTTGTAGTCTCATTCAGACGGGGTACTCCCTTTTGTTTTGTTACCGTTGCTGCACATTCCATACAGGGCGTAACCTTTGCTCTTTTTGCGGTGGGGCTCGTTCTGGGTAACTCAAAATGAATACTGTTATCCTTTCGCACAAAGATTTCAGCCTAATTTTTCTTCCACAACGATTGTCTACTTTTCCTCCATTCTTAGAATGTTGGCATTCATAAAATAATTTGTATCAAATATGTCTAGGTACTTTGCTGCCTTTGTGGGATGGTGAAGATGATGATGATGATACATGCCAAAAGCTGGCAATGTTGATACTCTCATCACATCATCAGTATCTTCATACAACAACATACTAAAACTTACAACACACAATGCTGTAGACATATGTAGTTGTTTTCCTATTCTTCCCCTTTTTCATAACTCTTGCTCTATTTCCTCTGTTCCTTTGAAAATTCCAGAGAGTCGCTAAAGGGCAAGAAAAATAAAAGTGTATATGCTCCAATCGTAATCATTTTTGCGAGCACGTTCATAGTATCACCCGCAAACATGTGGATGTTATTACCGCTTTTACCTCTTCTCTTTCCCTTTTATTCCGCTTTTTCACCATTATCACCGCGGATAAAATGTACAACCAAGTATAAAGAAAATGCCATGTCAAGTTACTTTTGCGCTTTTCGAGAAATAACGTAATATGAAGAAAAAAGTGGAAAAACTGCTACATACACATACACACAGAGACATACACACACTCATCCAGTGCTCATGAGCTTTGGCAATACAGATTACATGGTGGTTTTACAAACTATAAATGCAAAAGATGAAAAGAATGGAGGAGACTTCCTTGAGGAGAGCAGAGAGAAAGAGAGCAACAGACACCAGTGCATTACATCCAATAATATGCCTATCCGAGCCCATTTTATCACAAAGGAAAAAGAGGAGATAAAAAGGAAGAGAAAGGTGTTTCTTTCTTACTAAAGCGTTCAACAAAGGCTTCGCGTCGCGTCGCGTCGTCGTCGTCGTCTTTTTTGCTAGTCAGTTGTCCAACGTGCCACGAAAGGCTGCTAGCACACACACACACACAGACCGTCTGAGTGAATGAAACATCATGAAGATACATTGCCGACAAGAAGAAAAGAAGAAAGAGAAGAAGAAAAAAAAGTTGGAGAAAGCTGAAAGCAACACATGTATTACCCGAAAAGTTGAGGTGGAGGGTAAACCAGAAACTTGTATTCGATCCCTCTATCACTGCCACCACCACCACCACCACTTCTGCCACTTTCTCTCCACTTTACATGAAAACTCCCAGAATTGTGCGCTTCATCACAACATGGCCCATTTGAACTGGATAAGAAATCTATAGCAAGCAAAAGCTTTCTCTTTCCCTTTTTTTCGTTTCGGTAAGCTTGCATATTTTACTTGGGCTTCTAAAAGTAAATGTAGCAAAAAGTACAACTCTGTGTGTAGTAATGGTATGCAGAAACACAAATATTGTTAAGAAGTAGGAGCAACAACAAAAAAAGAAAAACTACAGACATGTTACATACAAGGAAATAGTTCTAGTTAGCGCTTAATCCTTTTCCTGAAACAACTTGATGAAAAATCCATTTCTTCAAGCGTCGTTTTGCACGCATTATGTAAGTAGGTTCATGACTCCTAGTTATGTTTACCAAGTAGTTTGGGCGATGACGGGAACTACCTATTGTTTTATGTGCATACGTAAACATGTAATTGTTGGGGAACCCCAGAACATAGTAGCAGTACCCCGGAAAGAAAAGTGTGTGGTGTACAAAGCCAGATAATAAAAAGCCGATGTTCAATTCCAACCGTACGGGCCGGCTCCTATCGATTTCCTAATTCCTCATCATAATCATATGTTTCTCTGCCCTAATGTAAAAATAGACTGTTGCACTACAGTAAACCATGCTGTGGTCAATATTGCATCACCACCACCAGTAAATTTTATACGTATGCTAAACAGGGCTTTCCTCCTATTCGTCTTGCTTACGGGATAATTTTTGACACATGTGACACACAAAAGGGGAAACCAGGACACTCCGGTAGCATGCAGCAGACACTCTACAACTTAGCTGCAGGTTCCCCTTCGTTTAGCGCCGTGATCATCATGTACCAGGCAGCATGAAAAAGAAAAATGAATAAAAATTTCTCTTTACGTGCCATCAAAAACCTTCTTTTATTGCCGGGTATGGTCACCATAGCGAAATGTAGGTGGTGTGTGCAAATTTAAGAGGAGAGGTGCATCCACGTTTTTATGCATCATATCATACTTTTTCGAACGGTAATTTAAGTCGGATGGATGGTCGTTTAGTAAGCAGTCACATGCCTAATACCTTGGTTGATGGGTGATCGCGTGACGGTTCATCTCAAGAAAGGCGTGTGTGTGTGTGTGTATGTATATTCTAACGTATCGACCAACGGCTGCAAAATGGCTACTAATATTGCATATAAAGCGTCAGATAAGTTGTTTGACGTGAGTACAATATTGAACAACTACTATTCACCCGAAAGTGGCACGATGATTGCTCTTGTATTTTTTTCTCCCTATTGCACGGAACAAGCTTGGAGCACCAGATAAGGAGAGACCACAAGAACTATCCGTGTTCAATTTTTTGCAACATTTGTACAAAAACAACACCACCAACACCACCAGGCTCGCAACGAGCTATTATATAATCAACATGCGTATGTGTATGGCCTATATAGGTAGAAATATATATGCACTCTTTTACTGACATTGAGTACAAGGTATATACGACCCTATAAACTTCCTTGATACGGTTTATATATACCTGTGTTTTGTAATAGCGCGGAGGATATTGAATTGAATGTATAGAGAGCTCCAACTTATCAATCCACAATCGCAAGTCCTCTTTTACTTTTCCGCCTATTCACACTGCTGTTCTGCTGCAAGAGAAGTATAACAGTGTAGTCGTCGTCGTGGTGGGAGGTTATTCATAGCAATTTTACGGGTGTGCCAATACGTACAAAGTGGTAGTAATGAGGATAAAAGAAACCCTAAATGAATGGGAAGTCGATACATTGTTCCATTATGAAACGGAATGGGAAGATGTAGGGCAAGTTCTTATTTTACGTTGGATTGAAAATGACTACACTTTTCCCGTTTAATATACCAAATATGTTCCCTTTCTCTTCTGTATGAGTATCCATATATAATATATTAGATCGGTTTCTTCCATCCCGTTTTCACCCAGTATGTTTCTCAACTTTCCCCACAAAATATATAATGCATAATACTTTTTTCCCTGTTTCAACACACACTCCCTATGTCCGCGCTCTTCTTTCTCTTCTTTTTTTTCTCTCTCTCTCTCTTTCTTTCTTCATTCCTCCGTTTCTTGTTAGGTCGTTTCTGGGATGTAAAGTAAAGTAAAAGAATTCGTAAAGCCTAGGGACTTTCTCGTAGAATTTTGTTACCGCTGAATGAGTTAAGCGTTTAGGAGGAAGGAAATTACGGTGTAGAAGAGAGAGAGAAAGAGAGAAATGGAAAAGTAGAAGAATAAGACATAATAGAATCCCGTACGCAGTTAGTCAACGACTATATCGTCTTCATGCCGGCAGTAATAATAATAGGTCATCCTCTCTATATCGCTGCTTGTTCGTGTGGGTTAGCGTTACGGAGCAGAGTGAGCACTACTAAACTAAATACATCCCAGTTGACTCGTTCACCTCATTCACTTTTGATTCCCTGTTTTTTGTTCTTTTGTGTTACTACTTCTGTTGTTCCACAGACCTTCTTCTCTCTCTCTCCCTAAACAGCCTCTCCAATGTTGCTCTTCATTCATTCTATTTCGTCAAGAAAATTACACAAGAGAGAATGCCATAGATAGAGAGGAGAGGAGACGAATGAAGTGAACGGTTTATGCTAACTTGGTTAAGGGATTGTTGCATGAAAAGGTTTCTCAGAAGTTACTTCTTGATTGTTCTTCCTCTCTGGTGTTCATTTCGTCAAGAATGCACACCTTCTCACAGAGAGGAGGAGGGTACCCATCACACAGAGCGTGTTACCTGCTGCTGCTGATTCTGTTTGTAGAACTGCCGGTCCTCGTTGGATCATCATAAATGCATCATAAATGTGCGTACGTCCATATAATATCAGGGAATTGAATTTTCTGAGAGAAAAAACGCTCTTGTGTAAATACGCACACATTTTGGCTTACTTTTTTCATCTACTAGACATGCACACTTACATTAGATTCCCAACCGGGGATTTTTTTAGTTGAGACAGGAATTCATCTTCGCATATGAAAGCAAAAAATCTGCTCCTCTTTTTTCCACCCTTAATGACTTTTATTTGAGCCGCTTCTGTCTCTGCAAACAGGATTCTTTCAAACTCCAATCTGAGACGTTGACGAACGAAATTAATGGAGATGTAGGCAGTCGCTAGTCACACGCAGCTAGAAAGCCCGATTAGTATGAAATCGTGTATGGAGAAATGTTTGAAAAGAGTTGAGTTAAAACGAAAGAAATGAACTGAAGACATCATAATCGCCTGGATAAGCTTACACGGCTTTAGCAGTAGTTGTAGTAGTAGTAGTGTGTGCTGTTCATTTTTGTTAAATTTGCATTTTTATGTACACGACGAAGTAATGGAAATTGTGAATTTGACTTTTAGCCCGGGAAGTACACTTGTAATATAAATTTTAAATTTTCACAACTTTTCCTACCCAGACATCATAAACTTGTACTTTCATTACTAAAGTACTACTGTGAAACAGGAAGATTAAAGCTTTTAGTTGCTTTTTACCATATTTTTGTTCGGAGAAACAACAATTTTCCCCACTACATATTCACACAAAAACGTCACACGGTATTAGTACTATTGTTGACTCAAACAGGCACTTCTCAACGAAATCCGAGCACTGCCAGAGAAAAGAAATACAGTGTGTGTGTGCAGAGGCAGATTTAACAATAAGTTTGTAGCCAGTGGCAGAGCACTTTCCATTTTTAGAATCTTTGTAAGTACCTACGTTGTCATCTCTCTTGAATTTGTCTTCTAATTTTTTTATCAACTTTAAAAGTTGTTTGTTCTTCCATTTTCCCATCAGAAGTTCAAAGCGTTCTTCTGCTTGCAGAAAGCATGTCTATGAGGAAGAAAAAGTACAAAGAGAAAGAAACAGAGAGAGAGAGAAAGAGAAAAAAGACGACAAAATATAAACTGCATAATCTTCGCTCGTGGCTGTTTAAAACGGGAACCTGTAGTGCTTTGATTTGCTGAAGATCAAAACTACGGAATATACAACAAATGTTGGAAACGGCATGTTTCTTGATTATAAATCAATCCCCGTAATGAATTATTTATACAGCACTACTCTAAACCAATGAATTGTGTGCGGCGCAGCATAAACAAAAACTACTCTTGTTGTGTTGTGATTTTGTAAAAGATTAATTTCCTCTTTGTAGGATTGTAGCAAGACAAAAACAAAAGATTGACGGAATTGACAATTTTTTTATACGCCAACCACAAAGAGAATCACAGAATTGTTCCGTGCCTCCCACGACACAAAAGCGAGAGCTACCTATTTGCTTTTCCAATTATAAGCCCGCATTCAAATTCATCAAACTGAAAAATGAAAGCATATTCAAACCTACCTCGCTTTTTCATTTTTTCAACACAAAAAGGGATGAAAGTCAAAAGCTTTTAGTGTTATTCTTAGAACTGTCAAAACATACATTATAATAGTCTCGTTTTATGACGACAATAATAATGCGTCATTTCAATGGAATAGGTAGTTTATGAACGTCAGTCAGTCTTACATTTCTCCTATGCATGCGTATAGCCTCCGAGGTAGGCGCTTGCACTCTCCCTGTCGTGATCAGCAAAGGGCGGATAGTAGATATTTTATGATCGTTCATTAACGCTTATTTACTATTTGGAATTTACAAGTCAAACGAACACCGCATCCACATTCTAACAAGAGCGTGCACACTTTCCACATTCCACTGTCCGGTTTTATAGGACCCCATTCTACCCGCATGGTAAAAATTCAAGGAGAAAAGTTATAATTGCAGGAGGTCGGTAAAAACATCTGCCTTTTGCCGCAGTAGGTAAATATTATTGTAATTACATCAACCCATCATGTAATTATCCTCCTGATATCGTGCACCAGATCAGTGTCAAAGTCAAACTAGACTACTAGACCATCCAGATATCATTTCATCATCAACATGCAAATAAGGATTATTAGGCACATAAAACTGGTTAGCCTCAACTTCCACACCTGCCTTCTTACGATACTATTCGCGTGGTTTCTTGTAAAAAAAGGTGTCCGCCTTTCGGTGGTGTGTGTGTTTGGAGGAAGAAAATTATGCACGTACACTTATTTTAAAATGCATTCGAAAATCGTCCTTGCTATTTATTGGGATATGATAATAACAGCCCACCGCCGCAAAAAATCGAACCCACCCTGTCTTGCACTCCTATGCCCACAACTGGCACATGATTCCCTCCGAAAACAATGATATGATCTATATAACAAGTGTAAAATATATTATTAACTGCTCCTGCAGACAGACCCCCAATAAAAAGGGAATATCATGTGGGAATCGGTCGTAATCACGCTGTATATGTCTGTACGTGTGGTAACAAGCTTCAAACTGATTACTCCTTTTCTCTCTCTCTTGAGAACTTTGTGCTCTGCTACGTGCATTTGTGAGCCTGCTGACACTGCAAAAATCCTTTCCCCTGCATTTTCTCTTGTACTACTACTACCACCACTACCATCAGCTTTCCACCGCTGCAAGATTGCCATTTACCAGTTGTGCGGATGACTTGAGAAAACAGCTTTTCGTTCGTGGAGTATCATCACGCCATCAAGTTAAGCTCACCTTTTACGCCTTGGGATTAGTTCCTAAGGTATGTATGTGTTATATCAAAGAAACACTGCTAATACTGACATAAAAAATATATACGCTGGGTTTAAACATGTCGTACACATACAAAAGTTGTATAACAGATTACCGCTTCCCCCTGTATAATATTCCGTGAGGAACAATGTGCATGTATGTACCTTTTAAAGGCATATTACCAGATTGAATAATACGGAAAGCATATTTATCCTGCGGATGATTATGCTTAATCCATTTTACTTTCCAGCATGCATAAGTGGCAAATCGTTGAATTATCGTCGCTAACAAAAGAATATCTAATAATAATACGACGACGTACTAGTTTCATCCTTGTTTTTGTATGAACATACACATACCTGTTTTGCAAATAGTCGCGAAACATTTTAGCTCCGTGTGGAGAAGACAAGAATATCAAGTAAATTGCACATCGTGAGAGGCTAATCGACCGTTCCATTTAATTTCGGAGGTGCGTTTTTAACAATCTAGAGCAGCCTGAATGTGTATGTGTGTGTGTGTTTGTGCCTTCTTTTCTTTCTACGAAAGATTAGAATCTCTCCTACAGTGTCTATTGAAGAAGGAGATGCAATCAATACACGAAATGGTAGTGAATGTTGCTAGATACTTTGGCAATGAATGAAAAGTCGATTCGGAAAATGCTTGCTAAACACTTTTAAGAATAAGAGAGATAGGAATTCTCATATATTCAGATGAGAACAACCACAATTATTCCCATCACATCATCATTACCATCATCATTCCATTACTATCATCAACAGCGCATTCTCTTCGCTTTACGCGACTTTTGCTGGGTTGCCACTATATATATGTGTGTGTATATATATAGAGCTAGACACAGATAGTTTGACGTGATCAAGATACTTTACAGATGATCCAGTAAAAAATGTCGGCCTTTATAACAATTTACATCTCTTTAAGTGCAACCTTCCCTATTAAAAGTTGTAAAGTTGCTACTGTTGATGCTTGCTTGCTCTTATCTGCTATAAAATGGTTTTACAACACTCTTCAGAGAAACACCTTTTTTCTTCTCTCTCTCTCTCTCTCTCCTTTTTGTTCCATGTTGGGTTAATGGGACACTTATACTAATCTATCTTCATGATTACGTCTACTTGCGTAGGTATTTTAACTCGGGCCTTACACAACAGCAACAAAACATTGTTGTATTCTCCGCGAGAACGGCATTCTGTCTTGAGTACAGCCATATTGTGGGGGATATTACTATACCGTTTTTGTTGAAACTGTGCATCATGATGATAGCCATTACTACGATCGTCATGTTCATGATCCTCTTGAAAATTGTAACGAAACCAATAAACAATAAAATGCACGGTGCTATCATTATCTATCATGACGAGAGAACACGACGCTTCCCCGGTCCTAACTACCACTTAGGCTTAAAATCGACCGACAGTATACACGACTCAACTTTTAATTATTACACAAAACATTTTAATGAAAAATGGTCCTAACAAGTACTTAAGGATTTTCAGAGCTTTTGAACAACACACAGGGATTTCACCGTTTACTATGTATGTATACAGCTTGAGTCTGACTCTGCCTGTTACCGAACATGCAGCACTGACTGTCCACCGGTAAATACAGGTGCATATATATAGTGTCTGTGATTCAGTATTCTTTACATGATCTTATATGGAAACCGACGTGAAGCAGCTGAAAGATAAAAGAAAATAAAATCACTTTTGATTAGACACGCTTGGGTAGGAGAAGGCTTTACAAGAGACGTTTATGTAGACGGTGCGGTGATAGTAAAGACGATGATGATAATGATGATGATTGTATAGACTGTCAAAAGTTATTTATGTTGGAGAACGTTCACTCACACAGGTTTCTTTCAAGATTGCACGCAGTTGCAGAACTCGCAAAATTTTATACCAGTCTCTGGTCAACAAGATGTACACAAGTACGAATTATGTATTCTTCTTCTCTCTGAGAGACTACACCGGCCACAAAGTGACAGATTCAATAATCTCTGCGGTTGTTGTCCAACTTTGATCCAACGATATCAATTCCTTAGGTGAGTGATGACGCGAAAAAATCCTTAACACACACACACAACTACCTATATCCTGCATTACAAGTCGGCTCATATGGTATCATGACAGGAATATAAAAGGACACCTTGCATTTATATAGCATGCTTCTTTACACCTTATAGCAGATAGTAAATCAGTAGTATATGTAGTCCTATAATTATGATGACAGTGGACGTAAAAATGTAAAACAAAATGTAACAGACAACTGAAGAAAATCAATCAGAAAGAGATCAATTGATGTGACATGATAGGGTTGAAATGAAAATGGGAAGCAGCAACGACGTCGCGCAAAGCGGTAGTAGACATAAAAGGATATAATGTACACCCACCTTCACTTCAACAAGTTTAAGTTGCCATTTTATTGAAAGAAGAAAAAAAGAGGAAGATAATAAGGATGATGCTAAAAGATTGTGGAAAAAAACATGCAAATTAAATGAGAACTTTGGCCTTTCTTCACAAAAGACATGTTGCATAAAGGAGCCATTAACAATTTAGCGTTTTTTTCTTGTTCTAAGGAGCTGCTATATGCTTCTTTTACAAAATTTTGCCAATATCATGGTATTTAATACCCTTGTAATATTTATTGAAAGGTGGAAATGTCCTTTTTACCTCAAGTTAACCCGACAAAAGGATAGAGTGTGTGTCTTGGTATACACGGCTGAGGAATTGGAGCACACACCTTTGAGCATGTATGTACGGCATACACGTTTTTTATTCCACGCAAAAACGGACGGATGACTATTGTGTGCTTTTGTTTTGAACTTTTGTTGTTTTTATCGCGCTGCATTGCTTTTTGTTTTGTGGAGAAAAGAATGGGCGTTCATTATACTGTCACGTAACATGGTATAACGACTGTCTTGTGTTTTTTTTACCTAAGCCGAAGAGACGGTTGACTTTGATGCGAGTCATTATACATCGTAAAGTTTGTATAAGGCGTGGATAATTATGCTACTTCAATAATACGACGGTAAGAAAGGGATAAAAATGAAAGAGGAACAACAATGTGTTACCGTGAAGTACGGCGCACACTGATTCCATCACGTTATAAAAAAGACCTTTTGAATACGCTGATGAGTCAGAGTGGAGGTATATAGAGAGAGACGATCGTCTAAAACGCACTGAACATCACAGCTCGGCTGTTTACTTATATATGTACTCATGCATAATACACAGCAACGTGCCCCAACGGTATAATTCATGATGTAGAATGTCAATACAGTTTCCATTCATAATGAAAACTCGTCAAAAGAATGAAGCACATTTATAAATAGTTTAGTGGCATTGACTCATTAAATGATTACTACCGCCAGGATGGGGCTAGCAGGTATAGCAGGTATAGAGGTGGTGGTGGTAGGGCTTTAAGTTCAAAAGCCAAGCAAAATTGAAAACGGCAAAAACTAATTTAATGAATTTTGCAAACATCCTTTTAACACACTTCTAAATTGGATATTTTCAGGGGAATATGAGCGGGATTTATTTTAATACCTGTCAACAGAACAGGCATATTGGTCCCCTCACTGGCTGGTTGGTTGTGCGCGAGGCTTAACACATTGAGAAGGAATTAAGTTTTCAGTCGCTTTCAGCTTCCTCAAGGACATATAGTAGTACCACTTTGTCAAAATAAAGGTATATTAGGTATGTTTAAAAAATGGATAAGTGCTCCACTTCACTGTCTTCCCTTTCTCCCCTGTTGGAGCGCACATTAACATTCGTGTAAGAATAACTAAACCACTCTGTCACTGCTACTGTTTGACTGCACTGCAGTGAATTACCTAATTCCGAGCAAGAGTGTGGAATCAGCAGTTCGAAGTAGTACGCGCTCGGGAGAGCGCTACCCATGTAAATGGACTTACACACACACACACACACAAGAAGTTGAGCAATTCTCAAAACCATTCAAATCAAAGAAGTTTTTTTGTAGTTCATTCATGCTCAGCAATAGAAGAAAATAGATTCTTACAAGTAAGTAATGGCGACATTGTTATATATGAATCGGCTGGGGATATACAATGAAAATCGAAATTGGAATTGGGACTGAATTATTGACTTTCATCCTGCTATAAACTCAGTCGACCGGTTGATATTTTATTGGCACGGGTTGACTGAGTAGAGTTGTTCCTCGCGTTTTTTCGTTGTGCAATGCATCTGTCGGATTCTAAGTGCTGTGTGCAAGAAACATTATACACACACTCTTTAAGAGAGCTATATGTGTGCGACGTGCTAACGGAGGGGGAGGCTTCGGCAAATAATAGAATTCCAATCTGCATGCAGGTTTCAAAATGGTTCTTTCGATCATTGCACCGTACGTATTTTACGGGAGGAGGTACAGACATGTATAGATAGACAGGTCGTATAGTCTTCTATATACACATACATATATGCACGGGTATGGAGGAAAGGTATTATGAAAAAAAACTTTCAATATTTATGGCTCGATAAACGTGTACATAGGTAGTTGGTAGTAGTATATATACCCATCTGTACGAGAGGACTGCAGAAACAGGACACAAAAGACGTTAAATGACCACATGAGACTTGTAGCTCATTCCAAATGATATGGCATCTAGTTTTTTACAACTTCACAAAATATTTTTGTCTTCGCTCTGCTCTGTCAAAGCGAAACTTAACTCAGAAATGGTCAGAAAAGGTTTCGGTTTGGAGAACGGGTTTGAAAGCGGATAGATATATATATATATATATACTCTGTAGCTATTAACTATTAGTGGGACATTCTGCATTTATCTCCCCAATTTTAAGGATGTATATGTGCGAACGCTACATACTAAATACATCAGATAAAAAAATAAAGTTGGAACAACATGGGCGTTTTGAAATTTGTTGCATTATTTGTGTGTGCGAAATAAAACAGGCTGAGAAATATTAGCGAATTTATCCAGTTCGAAGAGAGAACTCGTGAACTACGACATGGCATTTTTCATGCATAATGTAGTCGACTACCTGACCACTATTACCTCTACAATAAGAGTGTCAAGTGCTTTTACAAGTATTTGCACTTTGGGTACACATTATCTTGCTTCACGTCACATACATTACGGCCCTCGCGGCTCAATGCGCTGGGGATTCCACAATTTTATGTCAACATTACAATTTGACGTGATAAGTTTGTCGTCTATTCTGACAAACAAATCATGCCTGCAAGTCGCGTTTATATCATTACGCGCTACTGACATACACAAACAACCGTGTTGGTCAAGCTGTATACTCCGCCGACAAAAACAACTTATGAAAGAAGGAACATGAAATATGTGTTTACTAAAAGCCGTTTCGCTCAAAAGCAAAAATAACGTGGGGCCGCGTCGTAATCCAATTATTTTCATTCGACAGTGCAGTGTTGTTACTTCGTTTCTAAAAACCTGTTATAATTGTCCTATTGTCTTCTTACCCATATCTATTTTCAGAGACTTCTACCTTCATCCCTCTCTTGTCATTTAAGGAAAAGTGAAAAATACATGCCTTCACAATGTCACGTTGTCAATTTTACATTTTATCACCTTAAAATAAATGTTTACAGCAGAATTTTTTTTAAACGATGCGATCCGCCTCTTCAACAAAAATAAACTTTTTAATTGCTGCTGCGTACCAATTCAAAACAGAAGCCATGTCCTTCCCTGTGACAGGGTAAACAATTTTTGATTTTGCATTCATTTTGCAGTTTTTACCCGTTGAGGACACAGCGATAGGTCCGTAAGTAAACAGAATTACAGGACAAATAAGTCGGCATACAAGGATACTTTTGTAGGTGTAAAAATATTTTCCCTGTCATATTATATATGCAATGCAATGGTGAAAGGACATCCCCCACATATGTGAACGATATATTCAATAACATGTTGGCCTACGAATTTTCTCCGTCGTAGCGTTCCTTCCACTCTAATGAAAAACTCATTGAGCTAAGCTACAGAAGTTGTAACCAGTTATTTACTTAGAATAGGTAATTGAATTTCAAGTGTTTGGAATACTAAAGGGCACAATAAAAGTAGCATAATATATTATTTACACAGAACATGCAAACTACATCGGCGCCCTAACTATTTTTATACGAGGAGCAAATATACTAAATAAGCAGTTGTGGTGCACACTTAATTATGGGAAGGCTTCCTCACAGTTGAAAACCTGCCGTACATATTATTAAAGCCCCCTGTTTACTCTAATATGTTTTCGTAAACAGAGCTACATGGAGTTTTTACACCACGCTAGTATATCATCCCGTGGAAAACGGTAACAACACGAATGAGTGACATTATTGCCTACGTATTACAAGTTGGTTCCCACACAACCGCAGTGTCTTTGTTGACAACTTAATATGACTCGGCTATAAGGACTAAAGAATGGAGCTACATTTTCGTGGCAGTTAGGGAACACGGGGTGAAAGGTAAAATGTGCTAACGCTGTTAAAGAATGGCGTTTAGTTATAACCACTTTCTCTCTCGCTTTCTTGCGCCTCTCCCGGCGACGGCGGTACCGATGTGAAAGCTTTAAAGAAGCGAAAGAACAAAAAGCGTAGCATTTAAATCGAGAAACGACCCCGGTATAAAAGGGAAAGCGGGAGTTCACCAGATGCGTTTACAGCTTGCAGTGAAGTGTATACTCGGCCAGGCCGCTGTTGGGAGTGGAGTAGAGTAAGCATAAAAGAGCAGGACACAATTGAATGTGTTCAAGTCCAATAAGCATGGTAGAAAACCACCAGGAGCGCTGAAACACACACACACACACACGTACGATACAATGGATGATATAATATTGCCAAATTCATTTTCTCCACAGGGATACGGGCATTGGGCAATAACTGGAACATGGAACGACGAAACGAATGAGCAGACGATGAGAAAGGAAAGAGAAAGATGTTTGAATTTCTCTCATTTTCTGTTCTTTCTCCCTCCTTGTGTCAGAACGGTTGTGTGTTGGGTAAGAAAAAGAGCCCAACTGTTTGGTATATATACATCCCGAGTGGAGTAGGGAGAGTAAGTGAAAGTCTTTTTGGTCGACCTGAAGGAGGAGGACCACTGGGGATATACAAGCCACACAACCTATTACCTACCACCTTCTCGGTGATACAGGGCGAGTAAAACATGGGAAAACACATTCCACACTTAGTCAGTTTTATAGCCATTGCGACCGTCCGTTTTGTAATAATATATAGAGGTATGAAAGTACAACATTATGAAAAGTATGCAGGTACTTACGTGCCTACGTATGACATGTACCTAGATTGATACAACCAATAACAATAGGGAGATTTTAAGAGAGATATAGATGAGAATGAACCAACATTTCTTTTCTTACAAAAACGTTCGAAAATGCCACGAAATGACGGGATATTCAAAGAACACCCCAGTTAAATGGGAGGATGGACGGGAGTCGGGTATGAAGTATCTGCTGCTATTGCCAACCATAGCATCATGCACCTATATATGCCCTCTCCCTGTCGGTAAAGCCAAAGCATGTGTGTGTGGAGGTATGTACACTTTATGGAGACTGGAAAGACCATAAGTGTCTACATAAGTTAAAAGATATGACAAAGGTGTTTCAACCCTTAAGTTAAAAGAATATAGCTGGTGGGATGTACCCTGTATAGAAAAATGTTCCCTGAGTACTTTTATTTATAGTCCACATGATATACAAACACAAATCTATGGCTCTGGAGAGAAAATTCCATTTCATTCTCTCTTGTTATTTATATTGCTCTGCTTCGTTCCATGCTTCCCCCATGTCGGATGATGAGAAGTTGTGTTCTCCTGTCCAGGTATAAATAATAACGTAAAAGCTTCTTTCTCCTTTCTTTTTTTCTTCTCTCTCTCTCTCTCTCTCTCTCCATATGTACCCATTACTCTCATTTCGAAACAAAAAGCAAACTCTATTTACACAACCTTTCTAAAAGTCCAATCTGGACTGGCCCTGCAAGCAGGCAGGTCGCTTTTGTGTACAACAACGGACTGACAGCAAGTTCGTATGTGGTTTTTCCCGCTTTCTCCCGTAAGTGGAGGAACTATCCCAGCAGCAGAGGAGTAGTATAGTATATGAGGTGGTTAGTGAATGGCTAATGTATTGTTATATCATGACAAGCCAACAAAAGGTATAGTAAATAAAGAGAATAGAAGATTATTATTACAACAAGGGCTATAATAGTACAGGTGCATTATACGATATCGTCGGAGATTAATATAAAGTTGAATGCAGTTTACGACTTTATTTTCCACATGTGAGTTTTTAAGCTTACACTTCTCCTCCTACCCGGCGCTTTCGACAGTGCACTCTCTGCACAACTTCAATAGTACCCACATGCGCGTTTTTAGCACACCTATAGGAAAACGCTATTTCGGCAAAAGTGGAAAAGTAATTTTTCCTCCACAAACTTTTAAAACGTACACCGCCGTCACTGTTTGTCTTTGCAGACATACACGCACACACACACACACACACACACACACACACATTTATGCCTGGTGGCAACCGTGAAATATACAAAATGTCCCAGATCGAACATAATGTGACATACTTGCATATTGCCTTGTAACAAATATTCCCCCTACCTCCACCATTAGCATACCGCCTTTTAAGGGAAACAGATAGGTCGTTTAAATTATCATAAAAGGCCTATCATGCTTCCCACTTTACCTTTTGTTATTTACTAGATTGAGAGGGAAACTTTAAACCTGTCACAAACGCTTCTACTCCCACACAACTTTTTATTTCTCTCAAGTAAAGTACATTACGAGTCTTTTGGAAAGCAGTACTTATGTATATTTGCTTTTTCGTTCCTCCTCCTCCTCCTGCTGTTATGACATGCGGGATAATGGCAAAGGGCATCGTTATAATTGCATCTTTCGTCCCTATTGAATTTAAAACATTTTCCTATTTAATGTCAAATGTCATGTGTTCGGTATCTCCATGCCAGGTAATAACCAACAACAAAGTACTCACTACTGCAAGCAGAGCAACGATGTCAGAAGTATTTTCCCATCTCGCTATTTTTTCTGTAGATAACTCCTTATTATGAAACTGCTCCTGATTACGGGATGTTTGTTTGTGTGTCGCTCTGTGTTGTGTAAACTGAAAACTTGAGTAAATTGATATTTGTACTAGAGCGGTATAGCAAAATGCACTTTTCGCAGCTTCGCTTCGTGGTGGATTGCTGCCAACAGCCTGGAGCTGTTAGTACCGGTAGCAGCTCCCCAACACAAGAGAAAATGTTTCGTTTCATGTAACACGAAGGACGAAAAGATTTTTTCATGGTTATTATTACTGCCATTATTACTTTCGTATAATGCACTGAACTACACATTACATAACATTCTGGCGGTGGTCAGATCAGCAGAGAGGCAGCCGTAGTGGCACTACTTACTAGGGGTGGTAGTGCGCATTAGAAAAACAGCCTATATAGCCAGAAGGACGAGTACTACTAAACTATGGAGTGAAATGAGCGTGTTTTCCACCTAACCTCATTCATTCAATTTTTTCTCATACGCATACACACACATACACACACACTCCCAGCCTCAGTACAATACCAGCTTTTCGGAATAATACTCAATAGTAATGAGCAGAGGAACGGGAAAAAACATAAATTCTAATTTTTAATGCTAATTGGAAACAGTAAACCTTTTGTTCCCTGCTCCACTGGCACGATAAGCTATGCAAATGTAATAGGCAGTAATAATGCCCGTTACACATATTATTATGTTATATTAAATATACACTTCCATTTTCATACTCCATAGATATGTGCCCCAAAGAGGAGAGAGAGAGAGCAGCAGCAGCAGAATTGTTCGTTGAACCCGCACAGAGAAGTATCAGGAGTTTACTCTGCTATTTTTCTACGTTCCATCGGTTTATGGCCCATCCTCCATTTCACAATATTACCTCACACTATACCGACCCTGTGTAATTTTACAAGTTTTATACCTACAGAAAGCATTTCAGTTCTCGAGAGAGATTGGAGTTATTATTACAGATCACGAAGATGTTTACCCCTGGCAGAGTTTGAGATTTACCGAGCGTATTACACTCACACACACACACACACACAAAATATATATGAGTGTGTGATGTTAAATAAAAGGGTTATTTTCATAATATTATTATAGTGCTACAGGTTCTGTGTGTTAACCTGTCTTGGTAGCTTACTGCCTTGAACAGTGTATGTACCCGAGTTCACCTGGCCCATTGCCCTTATTCCTGTGCTGGTTCCTTCCTTCCTCTTTCCTCCTCCGTCCCACCTTTTCCAAGCTCCATTTGTTCTCCCTCTTCATTTCTCTTTCCCTTTTCCCTCAAAATGGACGCGTTACTTTACTTTTAATTTACATTAGCATATTAGCAGCATTCATATTCATAAGGCTTTTGCTGCACGAGAAAAAAAACTTGGACGATCCTAGTCATCACCGTGTAGCCATCATCATCATTACACTTTTTTTCTTGTTTCTGGACTGTATACTCTCAAGGAAAAAAACTTAAAGAGAGCGGTGATCATCTAAGTTAGAAAAAAACGAGTTATTTCCGTATGAGAAGCATGTGTAATGAAACTTTAACTGAAAGAGCGATTCTCTGAATAGAAGCACGTAAAAATACTATTTTCTCAAGAAGAAAACTGCAAAATTATGCTCGTTCAATGTGCTCGAGCACGTTGGTCTGCACGGCAGAGCGGCACTGGTGGTGGTACAATCCAGGTGTTTTGGAATTATCCCAAAAGTAGTAATTTCAAAACGAAGTGCTGAATATGAATAAAGTAAAAAGAAGACAAGAACTGTGTAGAAAGAAGGAATGAACGAGAGGGAGGCAGAGAGAGAGAGAGAGAAAAGCCATGAATTTTGATGACTAATGTTTTAAACAGAAGTGATTATGCGAGTTGTTGCAACTACTAAACTGTCTAGTGAGTGGGTAGGAAATGAAAATAAAGGTAGCTCTTGTAAGTGTGTGAGCGTCTCTCTCTCTCTCTCTCTCTCTTCATAAATACACTCTTTGAAATTTTTTCTTCTTCTAGAGAGAAAGACATCTTTATGTAATGTATGTTTATTGTGCGTAATAATAATGAGGGTGTAGTTTTGAATACACACTCAGGCTGCGTCTTTTGAAAGACTCTCTTTCTGTTACAGAGAAGGCAGCAAAGAGTCCGCGGAGGAAGGAAGTGTTATAATAATAAGTTTTGAAGAAAAGAAAAAAGAGTTCTTTGACTTCCACTCGCTTTTACGCGTGGAGAACATTTAGTTAGTGCATTACACGAAATATCTTGAAAACTAATAAACCTTTTTTTCTTCTCTCTCTCTCTTCTTCTTCTTCTCCTCTTCTCTCCTGCTCCTCCACTTTACGATGCCGTGCAAGCTGATACTTTGGAGTACTCGGGAAACTGTCTGCTGTTTTCTGTTTTTCACCAGCATCTGCACCAGTAAACTTCGTTGTTATTCAGGTTTTGCAAAAAAACGACTGCTTTCAATCAAAACAGAACCGTTGGATGGGATGTTGGTATGTACCAGGAAAGTACAAGAGTGCTCGTGAATAGTCGTGAAACGTGAGAAGGACTGACTGGAAGGAATACTTTGGAAAGTAAGTGGATCATTGAGAATGCCATGAAGCAAAAAACTTTTTATTAACCCTGTATAGCACATATAGAATAGCAGAATAGAAAAAATATGGTTATCTCGAGGTATGCTGCCATTTACCATAATGTTTCGGAGAGAAACTACTGCCAGAAAGGTTGGACGGTAAACCAAGTCACAGTTGTGTACACACATAGTAAAGTCACTCATCAGCAAACCGTATTCACATGAGAGAGGGAGGAAGAGAGAGAGAAAGAAAAAAACCTGCTTTCTTTTGTTTTGTAAGAGCCTTTACTCCAATCCCTTTTTTGTTTGTCTCCTTTCTCTCTGCTTTCATTCGAATATGCCGGCACACAAAAAAATCACAAGACTGCAACAAGGCCGGGAGCCAAGTACTCATTTATTTGCAAAGTGATACGTTTTCAAAATGGTTTCACAGGGATCGTACATAGTTTGACAGAGAAGAAACGAACGTGCACCCCTTGTACCATTCCCAACTTGGAATAATATATTCTTGCACAATCTTTGTCGTCCAGATACCCCTACCCATACATAATGTAAATGCAGTACGCACCGTATGCAAATATTATCACGCGTGTTGCACAGCCACACACACACACACACAAGAATCAAAAGAGTGAGTCGTACAAAAATGTAAAATCATCAAGCTTTTATTTGAGTTTCATCCTTCCCTTTATGAATTCGTACACGGGAAAAAATAAAAGCGGAAGCGGGCGACACACAAAAATGTATCACTGTGTATGTGTGTAAGTGTGTGTGTGTGTAAGTGTGTGGACCCTTTCCGCTGCTATAAGACTATAATTGAAGCCCGCAAACAGGGGTATGTACCTACAGACGAAACACGCCCAAAACTTTGTAAGACAGATGTAAAATATCTCCTGCTTTTTTCAACTCAAAGGAAAACTATTTTTGCAAAGCATGTGTGTGTGTCCTTATATTATATGCACATACGTTAACTATTAACTTGTGTATAAAATTCGTACTGTCAAGTCCCGTAATACTACACTTACAACCTAATAACAACCGCTATTGGAGAGGATAACTATGTACAAAACTCAGAGCAGCCAAGTTCCTAATCTTCCCTGTAATTTCCATTCAAATCTAAACACATTTTCACATCCCTTCTCTCTCTCTCTCTCTCTCCTTACTGTAATAACAATAATTTCAATTCAGCATCAACTGAAGAACCATACGATCGCATATTGTGCAAAATGCCGTGCTACACGCTTTTTCCACGTTGTCACATATATATTTATAATTTCCCTACAACTGCTGTCTATATACTCAAAATTTGCATAAGATAATATGTTTATCCCAGTGGTGGTTTTATAACAGAGAGGGGCTTAGGTTGGCTTCCAAAAACGTGATTGTAAACAGTGCGCGCGGTTGTAGTCCAAATAGTAGTAGTCAGAAGTGGTTATAATAATAATAATAATAATAATTTTTCGATTTCTTTTTTAAGAGCTAGAAAGCCGGTTTTTTTTGCTACGGCTGCCGAATGTGTAAATGTAGTCGCATTTTGCGACTTCCAAATTTGAGCTTCATTTTCAACTTAAGCTCATTTCCCATTATATGTATTTATATACTGCTACTACTGTATACACGCTGTTAAATCAGTCTCCGGCTTCGGCTTCTTCTCTCTTTGGGTCGTTCCTCTTTACAGAAGAAATTTTCTGTCTCTCTGCATAATGTGTAATAATCGTAACCGTAAAGGAAGTTTGAAGTACATCAGTGTGGATAATAAGATGTAGATAGCGGTAGTAGTGGTAGTAATAATAACAACTTGCTTTATTTCTTCTTCCTTCTCCTCTTTCTCCCCAGTAGACAGATTGAGCAAGTACGCGAGGAGAGAGAGAGAGGGAAAGAGAGCCCGCACTCAACTCATTTCTTGAACGACCAAGTCGTAGCATTTGTAAGAAACTTAAGGAAGGAATTAAATTTTGTGAATAAGTGACTCGCTTTTGTTGGAACTCGCCGTGGCAAAAACTTTCCTCTTCCCAGGGAGTTTAAGCACGTTCTTTCGTTAATACTCTGTGGCAGTATCGGGCAAATTAAAAATTCCATTTTGATTTATTTAGCGTGCGCTATTTAGATTTCATAAAGACGATATGATGTCTCCTTCTTTCCTTTTTTTCTCTCTCTCTTCTGGACGTACGGTTGTTGCAGGGTAGATTGCACATACGTTAGATTGATAGTTGATGGGCGGCTTCTGTAAACATTTGACTTTGTCCATTTAGCCTTTTTAAAATTTACAAAGGACAAACCTAGTAGGAGCGTCAGGAGCAGCTAACATGGTGGTTTAGTGGGTTTCTTGCTGCGATCATGTCTCATTTATTTAGCTCGTCAAACAACAGTCGTCATGCTACAGATTTCAGCAGAAGGTTTTTTTTCGCCAGTCGTCTCCTCTCCATATATGCAGGCACGTATCCCATCAACCGATGTAATAACTGCTTTGAGTGATGTCGTATTAACAGGGTTATCTGAAACTTTTTACTCGGCTTGTCTGCCTCTTCGTCTCACGGCCTTTTGCCTAAACAAGGCTGTTTGTGCTGGTTGTCTTATTGCTTTACTTTCTTCTTGGGAGAGGACTTTTCTCTTTGGCTCGCTAAATAAAATAGCATTTCTACACACGATACCATGAAGTCAATATTATAGTAAAGTTAGACGTTGTAAAGTGGTTTATGGTTTTTGAAGGCATCCTACCAAACTACAGGGCTGTCGTTGGGCAAAAAGAGTGGTTTTCAGATACATATAGTATGTGTTAAACCTACGTTGCTAGCCTGGCACCCGTAATACAGTCGGGGGATAGTGTGCAGAGTTGTAGGTTACTAGTTATAAATAGAGAGTTGGCGAACATGTAAAATATTTCTTGGAAGAATTTATATTTATATGTTGTATACGATATTTCTTGAAAGAAAGTACTTAGAGAACGCCGAACAGACAAACACACACACACACACACACACAAGTTATTTATAACAAAATACCTAGTTGGCTACCAGAAGGGAACAAGAGCTTTTGGTTTTGTCGACGAAAGGAAAAACACGTTATTGGATCCAGTCAACTTTTCCTCAAAAGTCTCATTCTTTTGATATGTTACCGAACTCTTTGGAATTTCCTTTCTAGTTTGTGGCTTTTGGATTTTCATTTAGATCGGGCATACTTACCCAGAGAAGGAGACAAGAGCACCCTGCTATTGCAAAACAAGGCATCAAACAAAATTAGAACAGATCCAAATTAAATGTGATATATTACACGATGGCGAAGTGAAATTTCCTTGTGCACACTCTCACACAAATATGTATGAAAGTTCATAAAGAAAAGATGAAAGATACACGCCATTTAAAGAGCGCAGCGGTATGGTTATAGTGGTATCAAAAATAATTTGAAATGGAACTCTGGCTAAGTTTTAGCCCCATATTTCCTACAAACTACAACAACATGGCTTTCTGATTATTCTGGTAAGCCGTAGTAATTTCAAAAGCCGAAAAGGTATCAAGAATCTGATAATTTCTCCCCGGATTAAGGGAGTGACAAGTCGGTAATCAATAAACCACCTGCAGAAATTTACAAAAACAGAAGCCATATTAGAGAAATGTACCCATGTACCTATAAAACACACGCGCTGCTCGAAATTATATTTATATTTTCAAATCTTCCCTTCCCTTTAGGAGCAGCATCACCCAGTCTAAAATTATGGTAATGTAATATGATTCGTGGGATGCAAACACAATGAAGTGACACGTATATCCTGTAAAAAAAGGCAGAACGGGACGACGCACACAGCAGTCTTGTGTCATATTATTAGTGCGAAGTATAAGTGTAAGCTTATTGGGTAGAAAGGTATGTTTCGTGAAGTGTAAACATATCAACATGCCACAGGAGTATTTTCTGTAAACAACAGCACAAGTAAATCTTTGTAAGTTACTTTGTTCCCTGGTTTTAGTGTGCCTGCCTAGAAGAATGCGTACCCTACTCCAGTACACAGCTACACATCCTTGTGACGCCACCTCATCGACAAAGTATGTTTGCGAGAGCGACGTTGCGTTTCAAACTGAAACCGGTACAACCAGAAAACGTAACCAAAACCACTTTCACCAAAAAAGAAACTTGTTTGCTAATAAATCTTTTACATAGGCATGCATATACCGACATATGTTATTGTACAACGGACAATTTAAACGGAGGTAGGCTTAAAACTCCGCAGCGATTTGACTGGATGTCGGAGGGAGAAAGCGAGATAGATGAATTGCTCTGCTAATAATAACTGTACCAAAATGTTCCATTGTGTGTGTGTGTATGAAGCACCGGTATAATAGCATGTCTACTTTACCTATACCAACTAGGTATAAAAGTGTAATGACATGAAGCCCTGTCGTGGTGTATGTTGCTGGTGAATACTCATTTGTCTACTTGATTTCCCGATAACGAGCCGGAGAGTGATTGAAGTTTTCAGGTATAAGCAACTCCATTTTTTCCACAGTTCCTTTGTACTGATTTTAATTAACTAATCCGCCTCTTAGGAGTTAGTAGTTTGTTTCCTGTGAAGTGACTGTGCAAAGCGATTGCTTATAGGGTGGTTCTAATATGAATACGTCTATTCCATTTTGTAGTCCGTCTTGACTCCAAGTAGAAAAGAACAAACGGAAAGTTGGGGAGTTTAGCGACTCAATATCCCACGTTCATGCGGGGGAAGGACGTTGGATATAAAACTAGGAAATATTATACGACACAACTGCTACAGCAGTGCATAGGCACTAAGCCATATACGTTTAAAATATCTATCATGTTTCGCGTGTGACTTTGCGCCAGCACAATTTCTTCAGTTCCGAATAACGCCTCAGGTCTTTAAAGTAACCCCACGTGGCATTTAACCATTTTGTTGGGAGGCAGCCAGTAAAGACCTTTTTTGATTTCTGATAGTGTTTCAGAGAAACGGAGAGAGAGAGAGAGAAAGGATTATTAGTAAAGCAAGAGAAAATTGTCAGTGGTGCATTTGTTTCCGAAGATATTGCGTTTGCCCTTGTGAAATAAACTTGAAATGAGCTTTTCTTGTGTCAGGAGACCTTCTGTCGAGAGATACATTTAGCACTGCCATTACCACTACGTAGCAACTCGCTCTTAACATCAACTGTCCCAAGGGACCTAGACCTTCTTACCCGTATCCCATATCTAGTGAAGAGAAGCATCCGCCCTGACTTGTGACAACATCAGAGTAAGTGGTTGTTGTACTTTAAAATAAAGGGAAAAGGAAGAAAAAGTTGCATAAATGCGTCGTCCCCCCATTCATTCACGATAGAGAAAGGCGCAGTGGAGGGAAAAGCAGGTTCCTTTTTCCTCTTTGAAAATCAACTTCTTTTCACTAATGGCAAGAAAAAGTCAGCGAACAAAGTGAAAGAATGACGGTGACGCGTTAAAGCATCACCGTCAACATCATCAGTACCTCATCATATTAATGCAATTTATATATTAAAACATCCCATTTACACTTCTTCGTTCGTTGGGAGGGAATGTGTCGCCTTTCTTTGTCAGTCTCCACTCCATACAAAGTATACAAAAGAACCCAAAAGATGGAAATTTTCTGCTAGATCTGTTTGCTTACTTTCCCGTGCGCGTTCCCAAAAAACTGTGGTTCCTTTTTACCCTCATCCTCCCTCCCTCCCTTTTCTCTCTCTCGCATCTCTCCGTTGTAAGATGTGTTTAATATGGTATTGAAAAGGCTCGAATAAAAGGTGCCTCTCCACACTCATACAAACAGCCTCCTATAATAATCATCATCGTCACACCCTCCCGTCACCATCTCATCTCTATTGTCTCAACGTTGTCAAAAGGAAAATGGTCATGTCCCTTGATGATGATGATTCCCTCTTGTAGTTTTTGAACCCATTCAACACTCCAGTATCTTTCAGTACCACGCCGGTTATTCTCCAATCTGCTTATCTGCTTTTTTATACGTGCTGCCGTCTTCCATAAGCGAATACACATAATACATGTATGTAGAGGTATCTATCTATCCGGTTCGGGTTTAGTTTTTTTTATACGGGGGATAATAATATGTAATAAATTGGAGTGCCCATCATAAGTTCGATATGCTCCCACTCCCACACAGCAGCAGGGAGAGTGAGAAGGATGATGATGACGATGATGATGATGATGGCGATACACAAAGCATAAACAAAAATGCTTTTGACTCGTTTCCAGTTAGTGCCGTATAAGCAGAAAACGTAAAAATGGAAGTGAGACAGACGCAAAGATGATATAGAAAAGTAAATGGAGTAAAAGGAATCAGCTTCAATACCTTATGTGTATCTTAAGCATTATCACCACTTGCCAGCCCATCTATTCATATTCACATCACATCTCACGCATCACCAAAGCTCCTCAAAGACTCCTTGTTCGCTGGCTTTTTGCTCCAATTCAGCGGGATGAGCTTGAAGCTTCACAAACGTGAGAACACGTTCTTTCTACGTTACATATTATAGACGTACCACCACCACCACCACCAGCCGGGCCAAGACCGCAGCAAGGATGTATACGGATTGGTGTAGAGTATCGTATAATATGTATCTATCTATCCATCGGTATCTCCGCGGACTCTCTCGTTGACTATATGGACACATGCTGCAGTTTTTTTCTCCCTGTGTATATACATCTTTATGCCATTCATGATGATGAACAACTTTCAGGCATTTACACTACTTATTTGCTTCGTTCGCTTTTGGGTCTCTCTCGGTAATCTAATGAAATGGAACCGTCGTGCTACTTTGAAAAAGCACGCGACAAAACTTGCTCCCAGGCTCTTTTCTCTCGCGTTTTCTCCTAGTGTTGTAAGTTGCATGTATTTTGCCACTTAGTCCCATAACAGCTATAGTTGACAGGGAAGAAACAATACCTTCTGCACGTATGCGTGCAGATATGCCGGTCATAGGAAGAGAACAATGCTGTTATGTCTTCTTATGTGTCCCTTTTTCGCTTTTATCACTACATTTTAGCCACTAACAACACCTCCCTTTCCCGAAAAAGATGTTAATGCTCACATTACGCACACGAAAGGAGAACAGAGAAATGAAATTGTCACCATCAACAAAAACACGATTCCATCACTGGTTCGTGCATCTTTGCCTTCCATTGCGCCACCAACAGGGGAGAGTGTGTGGTGGTGGTGTGGTGGTGGCGGGTAATATAAATGTTTGCTTTCACGACAAAATTTTCCAGACGTGCATAATTCGCTTATTTACCTGCATATATAATACATATGCTTTTATTTCAGTGCATAAAGTGTTTTTCTCTAATAGAATAAAACAACGTCTACAGACAACCTTCAAATCACATCTAAAAGCTTTTTTTCTCCTGCTAAAAAGTATTTGTATAACGATATTGATGCAGAGAAGACTGGGACATCAACGAGGAAGCAACTTGTATTTTGATTTTTTCTGCTATGTACTTTCTCTCTGGGCTGACTGCACTTTGTGAGTTTTCAATACATGACATTCATCATCGTATATCTGGTCTACCCTAAAAGTCATGCAAGAAAGACGCTTTAATGGATACCTGTCTTGTAGCGTAAAGACGTGCTAGCAAATTTTTCAAGTAATTTTCCTCATACGATAAAAAAATGAAAAGCACACAGAATACTAATACCATTAAATCTTAAATCCCATCAGAAGAGCTCTGGTTATTGTGCCGTGCCCTGTTTCCAAACTAAAGACTGCGCTCACCGTGTTGATGGGTTGATGACAGCTAGAGGATGAGAGGATGATGGTGTGGTGATGATGAAGTTGGTAATGATACAAAAAGATACGTTGTTTCTTTTCGGTGCTTATAACAGTGCTAACGATGACGACGACGGCGACGACGATGATGATGTTGACACTAACGATAAAACTTGCTCCAGTTTTTTTGTGTCCGTCTATTTTCCCTTTGCCTTGCTGCTGCTGCTGCTGCTGCTTCTTTTCTGACGTTTTCCTTCTATCACGATATGGAGCATTGTTGGCATTTGAGATGAGGAATGCGCTTTTGTAAGTGTATATACTTTAAAGATGATGATGAAAAGAGGAAAAAATAGATGAATGGTAGGAGATGATGATGTTATCCGTCGTAAAAAAGTAACTGGTTGACTACAACTCAGCAGAGTGAAAAATAAATGAAATGACAGCGAAAAGGTATGTAAGGTGCATAAATGGATGCAACACCACTTTCACGTACCTTACGCTTTTCTATGGAGCAAGCGAACCCTGCATTATTATTGCATTCTATCAAAGTGTATCCTGTATGTGACGTCAGAATAAAAAAAAGCCAACTTCTCCCAACCTGAATCTACTGGGTTATATCATCATAAAAATAGTAGTAGTAGCGTAATATGAACACACCACCAGCTAAATCGTTCCTTCTCGCGTCTTTATGGCGGCGGGTATGCGTAAGCTACCACGTATGTTGGTGTATCTACTGAAATGTAACGCAGGGAATGGAGAAAAGGGCTTTGCTCCACAATTCCACTTTTTGTACATTTTAAAAAGGGGATTTTCTTTCACGCGTGTATTCACTCGTTTATATTATAATTTTTCCGACTCGCATACCTTAATGTAATTTGACTGGAACCATATGATGACGACGACGACGATGATGATGATGGTGATGAGAATGAGGAAGATAATAGGGACAAGCAAGGAATAAACGTTGATGAAGAGTCGGGACTTTATACTTTTATACAAGTACACACAAGCTGACAGTTGGACATTGATAAGAGTATCAGAGAAACTATTTTTTATATGGCGTGTCGTGCATGTGCGTGTTTGTTTGGGTGCCGCAGTGTTTGCGTCTGGTGAAACCCGATACGAGGATTTTGAAGTCTTTCTTGTTCCAGGAGGTATTAGCGGGCAAATCTTTCCTAGTTTAGGCCTTTCTCAGCGTATGTGATCGCTCTTGTTCTCGACGTGCAGGGAGGGATGGGGCACACTACTAACTAGGCAGGGACATCAAATTGAAGCAAAACAAGGTAAAGCAGAAAGTAAACTGCGTGCTTTAGCTGACATTGTTGTTGTTCTTGGGAAAAGGGAGACAACACTCCTATCCGGAATCCTTAATCCTTCCCTGTTGCCTGTGTGTGTGTATTCATTTATAATGAGAGCAGGCTGCATTTGGGCGCGTAGACGCTTACTTTTTCTTGTTGTGCGTTTGTTGCACTCATTTACGGAGCTCAGTACGCTAAGTCCTTTCATAATATAGATTTACTCTTACTATAAATACAGTTTGAGAGATGATGACTAATATGAGGTGACAAATCCTTGCTGTAATATATAGATTTCTACAAAATAGTAAATCGAAAGATTTTTTTGTTTGGGTTTAGGATGCTTCTGCTACGGATTGCATTTGGCCCTGTGCAAGACACAATAGACAGTTATTCGAGAGATGTGGCAACGAGGCCAGGATGACTATTTGCAACAACGCATGTTTCCTGGTGGTAGGACCTAATGATGTAACCACGTCTATGTCGTAACGGCTACAGAGAAAACGAAATCCAAACAGCGGAGATAAGAACCAGGGTTGTAGTAACGCGGAGGAGATGTATGGCGGATTGTATGCGGCTGCCACGGTATGTAAAAACAACTCATAAATATCATTTCTATTCTGAACACACTTGACCGAACACCACTGTTGCTTACATGATAGGTAATAATAATGTATACCGTTCCCCAGTAAATGAGATATGGGCTGGTGAGAGAGACACAGGAAGGAACAAGTGTAGTGGATCGAAAAGCTTGGTGGATTCAAGCAAACATAAAATTACGTAACAGGAATATATCATCTCATATGCATGCATACCTCAATTGCATCATTCACTGATGATCAACATCCTGATGCAAAGTCGCTGGAATCGAACGCGATATGGGATCGGATGAAACTTTATTTTATCTCGTGGTAAATCACACACACACACACAAGTCCCCCTTTTGGTTTTACCCACATTCAGATTCCCTCACAGATAATATACTTTACACATACGTGCATAAGTACAATATATGCACGCTCGAATGGAATCCATATCGATGAAAATGAAACTGTAATGAAAAAAGCGCTAGATTTTACCCAGATGTACAGTATGAGTTATCTTGAAGGTAAACCTGCTATACAGAATGTGTTAAATATATTTGTACTACCAGATACATACGTGGAATAATAATTTGGTTTCATCAAATCAGGTTTGATGGTTTTGAACACACCACAAAACACAGAATTGTAATCATCATCATCATCATCATCATCATGACAAAAGATATATATCATCAACAATATCAAATGAGAGTGTGTGTGTGCAAGACCTGGTCAAAATCCTAGAGGATTATTAGGCCTCTGTAAGTACGTTCCTTGGTAATAATGAGCTGGGGAGAGAGAGAGTGAGTATTCCTCGGGATAGACAATGCGGTCTTGGTTTTCTTCTAATATCAAATGTATTTTCATCCACGTATCGTGCCCACATTCTTGGTTCATTATATTCCACGATACTGCCTAAATACTCACGCCCGTGTACGTACGGATACCCAAGTTGTTCACACACACACGCAGTTTCATAAACCACCAAACCAAAGCAGCTTTCCTGGTATATCGGTAAAGTCAGAGAGAGATAGGTTTCCACTGTGTGTGTGTATTGCATGTTCCGTCGAGAAAATGTTGGTTTTCTGGTGATTTTTTTTGTACGCATGAGGTCAACCGGAGTCAAGATGATCATGAGGATGAGCTGCTGCTTCAACTCCAAATCTGTGATCTACCTACCTACCTACCCACCCAAGGATTTGCGTTTTGACAGTAAATTTTAAGACAGAATTTGATTTTATAGCGCACACACGTTCTCATCATTTGTAGTTTGAAAATTTTACGAGTCTGACTGCAAAACCGTTTTTTTCTCGTAAATCCGAATGATTTGATACCATGAACGCTAGTCATGCCACATTTCAACAACAAACTTTCGTAACCGCACTTTCGTGCACACCCCACGACAGAACTTGTTTCAAGACGACAAAAAAACACAAAAAAGGAACAGGAAACCTATTGGTTTATGATTAGTTGAGATTACGGGGTTCGCCTGGAGAGGATAAATGTTTTTTATGCTCCATCATGATCACATTATTTTGATTCTGGTACTTGTTAAATTACAGACTACTGAAGTGGAGACAATCGACATGAAATCACGCAAGAACGGAAAAATAATAGACTGGCAATGCCCACACATATACACGTAGTTTTATACCACGCAGAGATGAGTAAATACATAATATAGCAGAGAGGTACACATCAAAATAGGTACGTTTCTTCTTTTGTTCCAGCAACATCAAACATCATCATCATAATATTTTTACAGTATTCAAGTGTTTCTGATTCTGACTAGATGGAAATGTCATGTCATACTTCAACTTGCTGCTGTTTCAGTTTAACAATTTTGTGGACTTTCCACTTGTCTGTTATTCTTTTCAAAAACATCAAAAATGTGCCTAGGGTTTCCAACTCACAAAATTCTTTTTTTCTCACAGCGGTTACATGCGTAAGAGAGGATGTACTACAAAAAAAGTACAATAAATGCACTATGACTATTACGTTGGAAAACGTGCATTTCGTAGAATACGTAATTCCTCCACATTTCTCGCTGGACGACGACGGACGTGTCTTCATTTTTACCCACAACTTTTACCCCCTTTCCTAGTGGATTATATCCCACAACAACAATAATCAAAAGATGAATTATATCCTGAGTACTCTATCCTGTTTTCGGTGTGCCTTTTTATGGCAATCATAATACAAAGTTATCACTCAAGAACACATTACGATTTTACAAACGCAGAAAAAAACTGGAAAATGGACGTATAGATATTTAATAAGCGTGCGTGTGTATGTGTGTTGTGTGTGTTGTGTACCATTGTTGTTACCTTTTTTCTTTACCAGCACAACCATGAGTTAGTGCGTTCTTTTTGTGTTGCATGCAGCAAGTCAACATTGAAAAAAGTGATGACTGGCTGCTATTGCAAAGCACAGCAACTTGAGAAAAGGAAGAAAAAAAGGAACCAACAACGTCATGCACCACATAACAAGCTGCATACAAAACAAACAGTATTTTTTATTGAGCTGTTGTTGTTGTTGTACGCCTTTTCTTTTGTTAGTTTACTCAGCGTCTCACTCTATACATACAGGTCTCTGTGTTCGTCTTCCTTTTTTTTGTTTGTATCTCTTCAGGCAAAAGTGCAGAAATGTTGAAGAGCAGATTTATATTTATGAGATGATGCTCGTTTTGATTGTAGAATATCAATTTTTCTTCTCTTCTTCCCTTCATATTTTCCATCTTCGTTTCTGCAAAGATTTGTGATTGCTTCTTGTTTTGTTTTGGATTTTGGGTATTTGCTTAACCGTGAGAGCTGCTCTCGTATCGTCGATCGAAGAGAAAATAGAGAGAAGCTCCACACAGCCAGGGAGAGAGAGAGAGTCAGTTAGGTCGTACATCTACCTGGAAAAATAGGTTTATCTTTTTTATGAACCATTGTCGTGAATTGTTGAGATTGTCGTACTGTTTTTCGTGATAGAAGTTTGTTGAATGACTTTCAGTTCAAGATGTATGCAGTATATACGGACTGTGAACGTTTTTTTGTAGGATCTTTTTCTGAAAGTTTGATTGAATGAAAGTGGTGAAGGAGAGGACGCCTTGACTTTTTCTCGATTGAAGTTCAGACGTTCGATATTTTGTGTTCTTAGAAAGTCTCGTACTGTGAGCCCGCCGTAGTCAACTTTCCGTAGGATTTCATCGTACAACGGGAATTTTTGTACGGCTTGGTTTTGACTTGTCGAATCGAATGCCACCACTTTGTCATATTTTGGATTTGCCTTTTGTTTTTCATCTTTCTGCAGCTTTTTCTTTTAGATTTGGTCACGCACCAGAAATGGTTCTTCTAGGAAGTCCAGGATTTCTATGTTGAATTGCAATGAGGGAAAATGAAATACGGGTTGTGCCGTATAACTAATAAAAATAAAGAAAAAGATGTTGAACGCAGTCGACAACACTTGAGAAGAATGACATGATCTAAGAGTTTTATACGTTGGTGGTCAAGATATGAGATATTTTTGATTCTGCAGTGCTGCATTTGATTTGAACTAATCATAACTCATCGTCTATTCGCGAATACGCATTTTCACTGATACTGACTTACTGGATATATTTACTGGAAAGTCTGAAAATGACAAATCAGAGAGATAAGCAACGTTAAGTTAACTCCACTTGTTAAAATGCTACATCTGGCATATACGCTCCTCTCCGCTGAATGGAATTCTAAAATTTTAATGAAAACTTCACTTTTCGTGTGTGGCATTGTAAGTTCATCCTCTCAGTTTTCTGGTGATTATTGGGAACAAAAGCACGACTACCTTCCATCAAACACTGACTAACAAGTACGCACACTCTTTCCATATGTCATAGACCAGTGAACAGGTAATACCAGTGTGTACAATCCTAAGTATCGTGTCGCTGAAGTCAAAAGAACAATAACCTCATCTTTTCCCCAGCAGACAGCACGATCTCTACACGTATGAATACGATAGACACATGCTGCAACCAGAAATTTGATTATACTTCCACTTTTCCAAAATGTAAAAAACTTGCAAGACAGGAGCTCACAGTGTGATGCACTTTTTTTTATGTTATGAGCTGTTTTTTAACTTCTCGCTTTCTACTTTACCTACAACAATGCCCCTCCAACAATGGTAACTATACGCGCCTCCTATATACCGTACCTAAACCCTCTATTTGTGGGGAACCTACACGATTTTATATTCCTCTACAGGAGAATCGGTCGCAAAAATTATTTTAATATTGCTATCACTTCACTTGATTGTGATGACGCAGAAGTATGCATACGTAATATGAAATGTCAGTTTCTTTGAAACTGGGAAAGGGGTGCTCGGTGCTCTCTGCTCGCTCCTGTGCCGGCGGAAACTTGTTTATGAACATATATGAATAAATAATAAAAAAGCGAAAATTGGGTATTTAATCTAAACAATTCCCTTGATTACAGAACGTATAATGTTTACACGCAATTGTATCACAAAATACCTCCACTGCTCCCAGCAGCCCTACGCCACCACCACCACCTTTGGTCGTGTTGCATTCAAGTATGTCACACAAGAAAACCACGCGACGCTTACAGTAAAACTTGTATAATATTTAATGAGCTTGGAAAAATAATAATAATATGCGAGACGGAAAAAGCGGAGAGAGAACGAATAAGGACCACGGGGCCACCACAAATACCGCCAAACCACCGTCCATGTAAATGCTTCTTCTATTCAATAATGGATAGGAATTTTGATACTTCAAAAAGAAGCCTTTACTTTCTGCTGACAGCAGAAAATGCTAAAAATGTATACAACGTTGGAGTTTGTTTGTGTGTGTGTGTGTGCGTCCTTTTATGAAACATGGGCGAACGAAAACGATTAGAAAAGCACAGATATGTTGCATATTATTACATGGAGCCTGGTGACTACTAATATGGTATTGCCCCGTGCCCCATAACGAAAAAGACCTACATCGTTTCTGTAATATTTAAGCATAATGTTCCAGTTTTATGTCCTTTTCTGCCTTATGAGCGATGATAACTCTCTGATTACATCAACATTTCCTTCAGCTCTTTTTTTTACTACCAGACAAGCCGACTTTACCAGTAGTGCAAGCAAACTTTTTTTTTCTCCTTTGGCTCGTAATGGAACTCTTTCTGTTATTAACTGTACGATATGAAGTTGTGTTTACAAAAAATGTTCATTTCATCGGAGTCTTTTATGCACAAAAAATATTATTATTAGGTATGTCACATGAATCGTTTTTTCGTAAATAGTCCGTAGTTCGTACTCTTTACCCACCAACGAGCCAGACGAGGAGGCAATAAGCGGCGAAACGAAAGTGAAATAGTTGCGAATCATTTTACGATGACGAAGAGGGAGTGAAAACGGTGGCGGCGGCGTCGACGATGGAGAGTCCTCCCGCAGTCAACTAATAATATCATTATGAAAGCATCGACTTAACCCCGTTTCCTCATGCAATAATAACAAGAAACACCATTTGTATGAATAAAGCATGGGAGTCTACCTACTTGAACATGTAGTTACTTTTCAGAGGAGAGTGTATAAACAACGACACAGTCAGAAAAAAGTGCCGTGGGTGTATGCATATTAATGAAACTAAAAAACTCGTAATATTTATAGTAGTGGTAGTAGTAGTAGGAGCCAGTAGCAGTAGTTGGAATAAAAATATCTGAAGAAAGCATACCATTATTTCTCTGTTTTATGTTGGTGATGATGATGATGATGTGAATAAATAGAAGCATCATGTTCCAGCATGTATATGTGGAGCTAAAGAGTTGAAAAATTGACCGAAGGGCAATCCATTGCATGTGGACGAAATAGAGCAGGCGGTTGTACTGTAAAAATGCACTTTATGCGGGAGAAATGGCTTTGTGGGTACACACATACCTGGCTTACAGTAAAGTTATGAAAATAATGTGCGTCTCTCCATTTCAACCGAAGAGCAAACATTATTACCTAGTTTTACCAGCCAACAACATACACACACACACAGTCACATGTACAATGAAAAGAACGAGTGAAGTTTTTACGATTCTCCTTCTCGCCAAATTTACACAGAGACATTTGCGCGACCAACCATCATCATTGGTTTTTTGTCGCCCTCCCTGGGACTTTCATCCTACGCTATCGTGTAGTGGCACATATACAGGGAAACGCGCTGGCAGAGATGTTAGCGGTAGGTAAAATGGGGATGTTGATAGTGAAGACGAAAGTGTCTGTCATAACATATAACAGTTGCATACACACACACACAACACACATTTCCCCTGCCCATATTTTATATGGCAGGTAATAATATTATAAGCGTGATGGCAATAATCGTAATCATAATACTGGTTTTGGCAGCAAAATTTTTGATATTATCATCATTTGAGAAAAATGATATTCTACCACGGACGTTTACGGACAGATACTGTGAACGTAATGAAAGGTATTTATGTGGAAAAGGCGTTTCGTTACTGTTGCGGTTCTTGTTGGGAGGTAGTAAAATGGTTTGCATTTTGAAACGATGAAAATAAATATGCTATAGCACGTCTCTGTACACCGGCTACTTACTCCTACTCACATTTTGTGCAGGCGTGCTCCTCATATATATGTAGTGTATTGTGTATGTTATATTATATAATAAAAAAAAGCAGAAATCACTGCATTTTTGGTTGTCTCCACTTCTCCAGTAAAATCCTGCAACAACACAGCTGCAGCATCCCAGATTTTGGTAAGTCACTGGGAAGTCACCGTTGCAATATAACATATGCAAAATTGGACTGGTATATATTGCTGGTGAATCGGTTTTGTACAGTTGATAAGGTGTCAGTTTTTTTGTATTTGACTGAGAGGGAGAGTGTCTGTCCAAAAAACCACGACAAAATGAAGCCGCAGTAAATAATACAAATCAGATTCATAGGATGGTTCACACATTTGTCCTTTTAATACACAGACGGGGACGGACAAAGAAACAACTTTTCACTTTAAATGTCAGTCCCAGTCACATCAACAAACGGCGAGAAAGCTAGAGTGACCAGCTTTGATATATCCAAGAAAGCCGCCACATATACCTTTATTGTCGGCAGTGGTGCAATAGAAAATCGTAAAAACGCTGACAAGTTATAAAAATGCACAAATGCCAATCTCCCTATAAAATATAAGTACATATATTAGCTTTCACAATGACGGACTCTGAGTGACAATCAGCTTTTTACTACTTTTCCTTCTCTCCGCCCGTCAAACTTTTCAAAAATGCTGACGAGCTTATATAACCATCAAAAAATCACAATGTCCTGTCAAATTTTATTTATTGGCTTGTGAGAAACCTTAATCGGGGATAAGTGTTTCATTAACTCGTATGTGCTGACTGCACACGGCGGCTGTCTAGACCGTCGTGCAAGTTTTCAAGACACGAAAAAGGATATTATATCTTCCTGCCTGTAATTCCCTAGATTAGTGGATACTACTACTACTACCTCTCCTCGTAAAAAGTCAAGTGTTGTTGACCTCTGTTGTTTATTGGTTGACCAGCGAGCAACACTATTACCGTGTATGTAGGTGGAATAATATTATATACTGTTTTAGTGTGTGTGCAATTCTGTTGTTGTGACTTGCGGTTCTATGATCAACACCAATCTCCTAAGTACCACACACGGTTGGACGTTGCTCCTGATATACGACGCATTTAACTTGTACACAGTGTACGTATATGAGCTCGGGCAAGATTTAAGAAGAAAATCTGTCTTGTAGCATCAGAGATTTATCCTGAGAGGGAAGAACTAATCTATTTCTAACTCCGGCCCCCTCAGAAACAAAAAAAAAGTACGAGACTTTTTATTAGAACCGGTGCTCTGTGTAAGCCAGGATTAATATTTCTAACAAGTTACCGAAACCTCCCACATACATCAACATGGGGAGGTAGGTACTATATACAACGCGATTACTGGTGGTATTGCGTATATATTTAGGTGTACATATCGGAAAGGAATTTAAGGTACAGGTGGAGGCGCGTCTGAGGTGACCATCGCATCGTAAAGGTAAAAGAAAGAAGAGAAGGACAAATTGGGATAATATTGTGCGTAGATATTGCCAACTCCCTACTTTTCTCCTACAATGCTGTATTGGAGTGTATATATGGGAATTTGCAACCACAAAGAAAAACTTACCATGAAGCCGTTTAGATGTTCAGGAATGTCCTGTAAGAAATACATGTTTTGCCCCACATCTCTCTGTTTTCATGTTAGCTCCTCTTTTCTCAGGTTTTCCATGCGTGTAATCCTTACCTCAGCAAAACATGTGTTAACAGAATTATAAGAAACAAGAGAAAACAGCAGAAGCCTTTGCACTGATACACCCCGACCTGGAACCATTCCCCTCTGCATCTGAGCAAGATTGTGGCAAAGGGGCAACCTAATATGCACCTACTTCTCCAGTACAGATATATGGAATCTTTATAGTACCACCCCCAATAGTAATGCGTGTACAGAATTCTACGTACGTGTGTATGTGTGTGTATATGTGTGTGTCCTCTAACACAACCTATCATCCTCAAAAGCCATGCACGAAATTGCGTTGGACTGTGAGAAATAGAGCAGAAAGGGAATGAACTTGTTTCCTCTTCTGGAACATTTCAAGTGAGAAATGTAAAGGAAGACATGAAAATTACAATTTTACAAGGGAGCCTCCCATCTATCCTTTCATTCCCCATTATTTGCTTTCCAGATTATTGTCAATCAGAAGCTTTCTCTCTAAAACAGTGGTGAAGATGCCCTTTCCTAGCACACACACACACACATACACACACAGAGCAGAGCAGAGCTTACCACAGTTTTGTTATTTTCTTACGACACATCCCTACACGTCACAAAAGTAGTCCCGTTGCGGTTGTTGGGTCTTGATCTGTGATTATTACAATTGTGGCTGTCTATGTCCGTGACCATCCGTGTGTGACATATTTAAGTAAAAGCGGAACAGCTCACTTTTCCTAAAAGTACAGCGTGTGAGTGTACACTACACCTACTGCAGTGTACAACTATTATTTCCTCGCTCCAGTGACAGTACCACACCTTGTCTACTCAATTGTCACTTTCAGCAATCCAACATTTCCGGTTACTCCGGGAAAGCATATCG
>JAHZNE010001235.1:0-21469 GCA_027744055.1 Callyntrura sp. NNG-2020 | reverse complement strand
ATTTCCTCGCTCCAGTGACAGTACCACACCTTGTCTACTCAATTGTCACTTTCAGCAATCCAACATTTCCGGTTACTCCGGGAAAGCATATCGAAAGCATACGGTGCGTAGTGCCCCCGCTGATCCAACTACATTCTTTTTATTTTACAGAGCCTAATCTACTGCACTCAAGAACCATATATATCCTCCCTTGGAAATATTTTTAGACATCTTATTTCCTCCCGTAAGAACAACTTGATCCGCTGCGATAAAAGTAATTTTGTGAAATCGCCAAAATATTATGCATAATATATAAATTCTCTCTTAATACTGCTATACACATCCCCTGCCGCTGAAAAAAATGGAATAAGTACCGCGCTGCAGCTGAAACAACTCGTTTCTTTACTGTTTCCCGTCACAAGTTTCTCCTGATTGAGAAAATGATCTCACTTATTATTTTTCCCCTTTAAAAAAAGTCTCGTATGTCGTCTCACAGTCATTTCTATATATCCTCTGACGGAATGATCCCTTTTCACCGGTCGAGTGATAGAAAACATTTTTATTGCTGCAAAAAAAAGAAGAAATCGCACCATGGCATGAGAAACTCCAGCAGGAGTTACACAAGGTAGATTCCCTGCATGATCAAAGTCATGCACGCTGTGACATTTCAAGCCGACTCTCGGGACGAGTCAAATACTCCAACATCTCTCTCAGTTTCAACTGCCAAAGAGAGCAAGTCACGTTCGAACGTTTACAAACAAGTTGCGTGGCGTTTTTCATGATTTCATGTTTCCTTTCAATTGCATAATATGTACATTACGCATTTACTTTGTAGCTTAACGTATTATACTCTCTACTGCCGCGGAGCCCCTGCACATGTATCATGAATCAGGGATATTTTACTACGCTCTACCCTGTTGTACATGATATACAGCCGAGCTCTTGAGTATTTTTTATAGGCTTGCATTTATAAAAGAGTGACGTGCCTATTCAGTGTTTTCTTTTCAGGCTGCTGGAAAAGACATAAGATGTTACATTCGCAAAAGCGTTAGCTCGTTCATCCTTTCATTCGTCTCATGTCAGAGCAACTTTCATTTCTTCTTGGCAATCGACACTATCATCTTTATGCTGTTGGATGCCTGTGTACTAAAAAAAATCTTATTTTTACAACTTTTTGACTTTTTATGATGACGACAACGATGATATGAAATGATAATATGATACTCATATTTTTACACTGATATCGTCTGGAAAAGTCGATGCAGAAAACGAGCCTTGTCATTCCTCAGCAGCAAGATTGCGTTTTTGTCAACAGATATATGTCATGCTCTTGTTATGTCTCTGTCATGGGTAATGTCTATCGCGCAGTCCAATTCTGTAGAAAGGCCTTTAGCAGCAGGCTACCGTGACTGTACCACGGACGTGCCTATAGGTGATAGTGTCCATCCACTTTTAGTTGAAATGCGGGTTTGTGCATGAATGAGCAGTCTTACCATCACTTTCAGCCAATTTGTTTCTACAAAAAAATTGTAGAAACCAAAACCACACTACAATTTTTTTTCTCGTTATTATTACAATTGTACAAGTTGTATGCATCCAGGTACATATATATGCGTCATTCGTACAATATTCTCCGCTCTACCCACGAATTTTCCCCGTTTCTTTAACCCTACAGCAAAGTGAAGGTCTTCTATATAAAAAAATGAACACATCACCGCAGAAAGGCACAACATGGCACACTCAACACGCAAGTTTTAGTCTCTCTTGCCTCTCTCTACTACTGCGCTTACCTTTTCCTGTCAGACACCTTGTGTCTATTGTATTCGGGCCCTCGACTGTTATTACTCTGGTGAAGGTATGAAATTTCATCAAACATGAAACCTTAGATGGGCGTTAATCGAATACCGTAAAAGTATAATTTCAGGGGCAGTAACAAAACAACAGCGAGTTACTCATCCTAAATCATGATTCACTTGAAAATATCCTCTTTAAAAAAAATTCTCCTACCAAAGTAATATTAATATTCTGATTGTCCATCATCATCAGTTCTCCAACTTGATTCCCTGTTTTCCCTCTTGACAGATCTAAGAAGACTTGCATTTGACATTCTGTTTATTGCTCTTCTCCATCATTTTTTCCTGTACACATACACACACGACTGTGTAGAATGCAAAATATAACGTCATTCCCCGAAATGCTACGTTCAGCCATAATTTTTTTCCGAGTATAACTTATTCATATTCTTGGGTAACATAACATGATGTACGTGTGCGTGCATAAATGAACTTGCCTAGATATGTACACAGGCGTGCATTCATGACTTGTCATATAAAGTGTAGCGTTGAGAGCGCCATGCTGTTGACCGCTGGGATTTCAAAATAGATATACAGCAGCAGCTCTAGCTGTAGCTAGCTACTCCCTAATTTAAAAGTTTACTTTTCATGTCAAGTAAAATTTTCCCCCGATGATGTTGATAGCTCCTGTGATGTGATGTGACATAGTTAGAGTTACTTCCTTCAATGCCGTATATCAACTTTACCAACGGCTTCTCTCTAACAGGCTTACAATCAGCTTAGTTTTAGACGCCTGGCGAATCCTACGAACCCCTCCCTCGTTCAAGTTTTCCGTGCAAGGAAATACGAAGGTTGAAAATTACTGTGTAAACGTGTCGACATGCGTAATAATAATAATAATTTTCCTTTCTTCGTTTCTGATACACTCCTCACTCCATAGCTTCATCATCATCGTCGTCGTCGTCCTCGGCATCCCCTCCCTGCTGCTGTTTGTTTGTAGTGAATATTTAACAGCGCTCTCATGCAAAAACACAAACAAGGTGAAGGATTTAAGAAGAGGACTAGTTTCACACGAACACTCTCTCCAGCAATCTATATAAACTTTTGTTACTTATTTGCCCACAAATTGCCGTTATTATGTTGTACAATGGCCGTTCCTCCATGCGTGCCTCCATCGATAATATATTTACTTATTGCATCATCCCTGTTTGCTATATAGACACATGAATAAAACAGCAAAGGAGCATCGCCAACCTAGAGAGGCAGGGAAAGCAAGCGGGGTGCGCGGGATGCCTTATCAAAAAAAGACGGCGTCCGGGATAGCGGAATGCAAACTAAAATAAATACTAATAAAAAATACAAGACCCACCTGTATGTTTTGGATGAGCTGTTGACATGCAATCGGTGGGACTTCTTTGCTGATAGACACGACAACATCTTCGTATCCTCCATGCTCATTGATTCTGACGTGGGACTCCCCCACTGAGGAAAATATGAGGAGGAGTGCGAATATAAAAAATTGATGACGGGAAAGAGAGCAAGAGCAGTTGGAGTAGATTTTGTTGCTGTTGCTGCTGCTCCTGCTGCCACCTCTCTGGCTTCGAGTTCTATTCCCACCACTTTTCCTTCTCCCGCTCATGATGATGTCCTGTTCACTGAAACTAACACTGTTACTGCAACAACAACTGGTGATCCTACTGTCCTTCTGACACATTTTGTTGTTGCTACTGCGGCGTGGGTCTCTCGTAACACTGACTGGATCCATCCTAGAAATTCAGTTAAAAAGGTACGATAAAAAAATGGGAGTAAACACAAGTAAACATACAAATTACACTGTCATTTTGGGGCTATTCTAAGTTACACGCTTAAATTACTGTTTTTGCTTTGAACAAAATTAAATTAGATTTGGACCTGTGATTAAGATCACAGCAGCCGTCTGTTTCCTCATATTTTATACATTTGCGGTGGGCGAGCATGTTCTTTTTGTAGCGGGGCTTCCTACTCGTTTACAGTTTCAATTACTTTCAGCTGAACAACTATGTTTCAGTTACTTTTGCTTGAGCGTAAAAGCTCACAAGTGCAGGCTGTAGGTACGGTTAATATTGTTTCCCCTGTAGCGGCTTATCCAGCGTCTGTTTGTCACGCTTGGTTGACTCCTCTGACGTGATTCACTTGAATGCTTAACTCCATTATACCCAACTTGTTATTTGCTATGATAAATTTTCTTGTTTCAAACAGATCGACATTAATGAAGTTACCAACACATACAAAGTGGTAGTGGCGAGTATAGGAACTTTTGTTCCCCCGCACGACGCTTTGTTTTTGATCTGTCAGAATAAAATAATATATTGCAAAAAGGGATGTGACATGAGTGTATGCATCTTTTATACAGAAATTACAATCTGCCATTGTATAAAGCCTCTGTGAAATCCAGATTCAGCACTCCATGCATTCTCTAATCGCTTACATACATATCTTGGAGTCACTGTAGCGTCGCCCTCCAGTGAAAAGTTACTATTTTACTTTCACACGCTCTTTAAGCATCCGTCATGTCGTGTACACTGAAATATATACCAAGTGCTTCACTCGCTACATATGATCTGGTAGTCATATACACATGGCTGTCTTTTCTCTTACTCTCTCTCTCTCTCTCTCACTCTCTCTGCTATCTCCAGCGTCAAAATTTGAACGATAGACAGAACAGCAAAAAGAGACTGTTTGACTTGTCACTGAACTTTATGCATGTCTGAGTGGATGATACATATTATTAAGCAGAGCGACAGCAGGATCTCTCTCTCTCTCTCTGTAGACACGGATAGACAGCTATATGTGAAAGTACGTACAAAATAATGGCAATGTTGTTAATGCTACTTAGCGTAAGTAAGTAATGGATGAACAAAGCTCTGAAACAAATCCCCTGGTTTCATTTGTCTCTCTTGTTCCAGTAATATTACTTGCGTAACTTGTGGTACTCGACAGCAACTCTGGAGCGCTTGTAGTTATACATATTCTCCGTAGTACCTCCAAAGTGTTACTCTGTTCCGCGAAATAGCTTCCTTATACGAACCTCACAAAATATTATGTACTATTTTAAAAGCTAAAAGTTGCTTTCACTTTTTCCTGAAACGACAATGTCAGCTAACAGTTACAAGCTTTACCTCTCCTCCTTCTCCACCCGTTCTCTCTCTCTCTCTCTCTCTCTCTCTCTCTCTCTCCAGCTCTTTGTATGTTTTAGCCTTGTGGAATAAGTTTCACTTTCGAATCCAAGTTGGAATACCAGTATCCCTGTACATAAATACCCCCTATATATATCCCCCAAATACACGTTCAACCTTTAACAAGAAAGAAAGGGAGAGAGAAACTATTGTGGCAGGAGTGCACGATCGTTCATGCTTCGCTCGCTCACACACTCCTCTGCTGCTACTGCTCTTTCCTTGATCAGGTTAATTGTTAAAGTTTGGCAAATAGTTTGTAAAACGGCTTGTCAAATCCTATCCACATCCTATACATTACCACCGCCACTACTATTACTCCCGCTTCTACTTACACAACCATGATGTCTCTTAAGCCGCTTTATATAGCCATTTTACGGGCCCGAAAAAGAATGGCATACAAGAGGGAAGTGGCAATAATATTATGGTAGAGAAAGAAGATTATAATCTAACCTCGCCTTTTCCGTTTTCCAACTGGTTTTTATGCTTCTCTATTTACGTCATTTATAACAAAATTTTCACAACAGAAAAGAATGAGTGTATGTGTGTGAGAGAGAGAGAGAGAGAGAGGGAGAAAGGGGAGGGGGTTCGTAACTTGCAGATATATACTTTATTATGAGAAATGTATCAAATCTGATGGTAAAAACTACTTTTCCCTGCACACCGCGTAGCGCCATGTATCTCACGTCACACAAAGGGAAAAAACTTTGATGGTGCAAGCTCCGGTGTACCATTTTACCCCGCTTGTCCCTATTGTAACGGGTGCCTATGAAATCATTACTTTTCTCGGCTTTTCAAGGAAAAGGTAAGAACACGAAAAAAAGGAAGGTAACAGCCAGACCATCGCCTTTCTTTTTTTTCTCTCTCTGTACCTTCCCTTTCTTTTCTTGTTACGTTTGACCAACTTTTCGTATGAAAAGTGAAAGCTTCTTTCAGTCAGTGTAGTATAACTGTACGTTGAGTTACATATGCTGTCTCTTGCTGCTTTCTGCTTCGTTCCACCGCTTGACAGCGTGCCTGCTGTTCGCCTGTTTTGTGAAGTATTGCAGTTTGGCTACTACAAGTTTTTTCATCTCGCTTTTAGCCCAACTTTTACAGTACACAACAAAACATAGTCAGTCAGTCAGTCGTGGGGTATACCAACAACAAACAAAAAGTTACTGGATTGTAGGAGGAGGCAAGTAGTAAACAAGAATCTACTGGTAGAGCTTCTTGTGTGTGTCTGTCTGCATTGTTTCCCCTATACGTATTGTGTACGTTTGCTCTTTTTGTTAAGTTTTTGTAACTGTGCAGTTGATGATGACGATGATGAGGATGATGATGAGACGATACAAAAATGAAAATGGTACGATGATGAGGGTTAAGTTGTTGTTGAGCTTCTCTTGTTTTCTCCACTTTTCCCGGTACACGGGGCTAAATCATTAGTAGACCAGTCTCCACCGTGGTGTTTAGCGTATATATTTTCTTCGCCTGTCAATTTATAAAGAATCACATGGGGTGGGTGGGTGGTTGTAGTGTGTGTGTATGGTGGAGTAGCATGGCCTGATATGCACCTATTCTATGGCATGTGAAGTTTTCTCTTATTTACTAGCGAGAAGTTCCACTTGTGCCTGGCTTTGCTTGGCTGGAGAAAGTCCATAAATTTGATTTCCGTACCAAGAATGTACACAAACACACATACAGTGGAAATGTTAACTGGTTGTTGTTGTACGTACGACTGAGCAGCAAACTACCACAACGGCTATTACTACTACTTTTCTTCCCCACTGTTTATTCCTCCTTCTATTTTTTTTCTCTCTTCTTTCCTGAGCAATGCCAATGCTACAAGGAATTATTGGCTTAGCTTAAAAACAGTTTGCTTGAGCGGTTTCCCTCTCTGGGCTACTGGTATGGGATTGCCCTTGTAGGAAAAACAAGCTTTTTTCTTTAAAAAAAATAACCTGCCTTCAATCTAACAAGTTGGCAAGTAAAGCTGTGTGAGAGAATGAGTTACTACTTCAAATGGACAATAATAATTCTTCAAATTCAATCGTACCTATTCTGTACATTTTTCTTTTGCGCATGCTACCTGCTGCCTTTTCAAACTTCACTAATTCATTTACCTACATGTGTACCACCTCCACCCCAAAGAAAACTTTGCTCTTATACAGAAACTCAATCAACGGCGGGGAAACTTTAAACAGGACAACAAATGATCATTAGTTGATTCAAAGACATGTCGCTATTAAAGTAAGGTACGACTGGCGTTAAGGTGAATAACAAAGTGTTGTCTACTTTTGTAAACGAAGAAATTTTGTGCGTTTCTTCTTTTGTACTTTCCCCTTTAAAATATTTCTTCTTGTCCACTAACTACTTTCTCTTTCTTCTTTCATTTTTTTCGCCTTTGTGCAGTGCACGTTAGTCCGTTTTTTCTTCGACTTTTTTTTCTCTCCTTTTCCTTTCTGTTTTATTTAATCCTTTTTCCAGCTGACACGTTGTTTTCCTTTCTAGGTGTCTGCCTGCTATGTTTTTGTCTACTTATGTCTTATTTCTCTCCAGAGTCGCGTAACCAAACTTGATTGCCGCTGGTTGACGTAAAAAAACAGAGAGTGCTAGGAAAGTGAAATATAAGTGGAGCTAGCAGTTTTTTTTTCAGCGATGATGTATATGGGACAGTCCCAGCAAACCAAGCAGAACAAACGGGAAAAGTGTGTTTTTGCCTGTATGCATCTATAAAAATGGGAAAGGAAAGTGCTAAACGAAGTAGGGACAGTTTTGGTGTCTCCCTCAACTCACCACACACCACCGTACCACACACATTACTACACACACACGCTCCGTTGTAGTAGAGTAGTAAGTAGGGAGATAGAGCAATAATGCTATTCACTGGCCAGAAAACGGGTCGTAAATCGTAACGTTTTTCTTCTTTGGTTACTTTCCCTTACCCGGTTTCTGTGCTGTCGCCCGTATTAAAACTGTGTGACTATTACAATTTTTGCGAATGAAAACCAAGATTCTTTTATGTTTCACTTCTTAGCAGCGTATAAAATATACCTTCTTCCGCGTACCTACATTTCCACTTTGTTATGATGTGCCAGTGTCAACCCCTTTTCTCCCTCTTTTCCTGCTATATCCCCAGCCCATCTACATACGACGATATGTTATATCGCCATATCAAATAATATGATATGCTATTATTTTCATGTCCCTACACCTACACCATCATCACATTAGTTATCCTCTGCCCTCTTTCTTTTCGGTTCCTTGGCTCGTTCATCTCAACAAGAAGAATCAAATAAAGAGACTAACCAAACTACACCCTAGCAAGGGCCCACATAGTTGTACGTAATAATAGAATCGTGCAGCAGAGATAATAATATAATATTAAATATATATACGTATCTCTATATATCCGCAAAACTGAGCGCGAGAAAATTGTGGAAGAACATTTATATTACTGGGAGAAAGACCAACAAAACGAGGAGTAAAGTAAGTGTGAAGAAGGAAACCATAAGAGTAGCTAATTTAATTCACTTCATGCACTTTAAGCTCTTCTTTCTCTTTTCTTACCCAAGCCAGTAGGTACTAGTAGTGGTAGTAGTAGTATGTCTAGCCGTGAAGCGGTCTCCTTTTCCTCCGTTTTTGCGACTGTAATAATAGTATTATTTGGTATTGCCCCCGTTTTTCGCCAAAGTTCATATATAATGCTTGCCAGCGAGCAGAGTCTCCTTAAAGTGACGTCTCCGTATTTTATATATGTATAATTTACAAAAGACGTGATCTTTGTGGTAATTTTACCATTTAAGTGTTTCTGGTTTCATTCACTTCTTCGTCTTGCTCTTTAATACATACGTGGTGGATGACATATGCACCGCGCGAATATTTGGTAATTCTTGTAGAACAAGGAGAAACTTTCCTTTGAGCAAATGCGTCGAGAGATAGACGCAACGGAGTAAAAAAAATAAAAAAGAGAAACTGTTATACCCGTCGTCGTCGTCGTCTAGTTTCTGGTAGGACCCACACGCTTTGCAGGGAAACCGAACTGGACCACAAAACTTGGAAAATGCACACCCGCTTTTAGTAGGATGTGCCAAGTAACACTTTGCAACTACAGCGTTGTATTTATCGTGACAATTAGGTATATTATACTTTTCCAGGAGTTCATCAAAACATATACACACGACTGCACTGGCATGCAAAAGTTGCTTGTATCTTATCCTAAACTGTCAACGTGTTTTTGTTGTTTTATTACTTTTGTTTGTGTTTCCCTTGAAATATGTCAGCCGCACTTTTTCTCTTCGTTTATTTATTTGGCACCTTATTAATCACTTGTCCATTCCTTTGTCTTAAACCGGAAAACTTATGATACGCCACAATTGCTTACTGGCGCTCTCATATGAAGAAGCCAGTCACCAGGGACAAAGTATGTTTCTCGTCTTTTTCTCTCGCTCTCGCGAGAGGAGAAACTTCAAAAATTACGTCCACTTCAGTTTCACTTGAGTGAAATATCTTAAAATTGAACTTCACCAGTTTTCTTGTCTACCTCCCCGCTTCTCATACTTTCCTTCCCCTGCAATAATTACGTAACAAACTAGCAATTTTCTCCAGAGAATAATGCTCCAACGCTGTTGTTGTTGTTTTCGGTAAAAGTAACGAACTGTCCAGATGTTTCCTGTTCTAGTCTCTAAAGAGTTGGTCAATAAACTCGTGTACGCGACAGCGTTACTTAATAGGTTCCAGTACTGCGCTGCTCCTACTACTCCTATAATACTCCTACACCGTTAAATTCTTCGAGGAACTACGAACAACAGCTTAGTACAGATTACAGGGATGCATTTGCATGAAACTTTGGTTTCTCTCGAAATAAGCAATTCAATAGTAGCCCAGTCGCAACAAAAAGGAGGCGTCACACAACAAAACAACAATAACACTTGTTTAATATATTTTGATATTCTTTCACCTCGCTCAAGTACAAGGGAAGCAGCAGGCCAAGTACCCGGACAAAGTATTTTCTTTCTTCGCTCCCTCTCTCTATCTCTTGCAGTGTCTGTCTCTCCAAGTGCAAATGTTTCAGATTTGTCTGTCTCCTTGCATTATGTAAAAGGGAGAAAAGCAGAGCATTAAGAGATGATATACGGAGCCTCTTATTGCTTTTGATGCAAAAGACTCTTATAGATTCCGTGGATTTTCTCTCTACTTTTCTTCTCCTTCAACCTCCTATTTTATTAAGTCCTCTTATTCCTATCAGAAGCTGCCACTTTATTATGAGCCTACACGAAAAACAAAAACAGGCCGTTTCTCCTCGTTGTTTTCCTCGTTCGCTCTTGGATCCGGTTCACCGACCACCAAAAACGCGTTTTCTTTGCTTCTTCTCCTCGGAAAATGAATGAATCACGTGAAGTGAATGGAAGAAGTGGTGGGAAAGACTAACTATATATATATGTAAGTACCAAGTGCTCCGGAGAAACCAACCAAGAGGAACAACAACGTGCTGATGATAACGAAAATAACAACGACAACAACAATAACAATACCACCGTTGGTAAGATATACAAATTGTACGCACAGGAACAGAGATAAGAATATTTTACAGGGAAGAACCCAATGAACGAGTTATTGTTTTCGTGTACTTTCTTGTTTTCCCTGTTAGAGTTGTTATTATTATTATTACTATTATGATTCTATTATTGTCTTAAATAATATATAGTGTCTTTCTCTCTACCGACTCTACCACAATTATTATGATTACTGTTTGCACTCGGAGAGCACTCCATTTATAAACATGTATATAAAATGATGATGATATTTCAGCGCGGCATTAATAATAAACTTCTTTCTTTGAGGAAAGAAAAGAGATGCTTGGCTTTCCTTAAGTTTCCTTCCGTTCTTTTGTCACTGAAAGTGGGATTATTCTGGGAAGATGGAGAAACTCCACACTCGGGCTCTTTTTGTACTTTATACTTTCATCAATAGGATTGCTCCTCTTTCGAGTGTGTGCGTGTAATAAATAGTAATAATAACAATAATAAGCAACGTCTGCAAAAACAATAAATCCACGTCTGTTCCCCCTTACAGTGAGAGCCGCGTGGAAGGAGTTCGGGGACGATGATAATAATAATGGTAGTGTGATGTTCGCGGTACACGGGGAAAGTGAAACTAGGAGACACAAGTGCGTGAAGAATTGTTCATCGCATGGAACAGTTGAAATTCCACTGGAAAGGCGGAGGAATAGTTAAGAAGAAAGGTAAACTTGTTGTTTATTGGGAGCTTCAGGTAATATATTGTACGACTTGATACACTGAAAACGAGCTGTGTTGACGTTTAACCGTGGTGTGGTGTTTTGTAAACAAACTGAAGAGAAAAAAAATCAATTTTTCATGTTGTTGCACACTGCCTGCACTCTTGGGTAAGACAAGAGAGCGTCTTTGACGTTGTTTTTTCTAAACTTTTTGATCAGATCTTGTTTATCGCCTTTTGATCGAATTTGTTCTCATCAAACCGTGTAGTAACTAATTAGTTTCATCGCTTTGACTTATTATGCACGAAAAAATCATGTCCCTTTGGTCATTGTGATGCATCCAAGTGGAAGCAGTATACATTGCGTACTTTTCTAAATCTTATATCCCCACTCGACTACTACTGTGCTGTGGTTCGTGTTGACGAGACAAAGTTGGTAAAACCTGGTGTACTTTGAAGACGCACGTTTCGAAGTCGAAGTCGTCGTCGTCGTCAGTGTAAAAGAGGACGACGATATATCCTATTTATTCCTTATTGTTGTGTTCTTTTTGGACAGACGTTAATGAGACACGTATTAATGAGAGTTTAATTAGCCTCAGGTCTAATCACGACGAGAGGACGAGCGTTGTGTATACAGGTAGAATGTTGAATTGGTGAAAAAATGGAAGCTTTTCCCTTTACTTATCTCGTCACTGTTGTTGTTGCTGCTGCTGTCTATCTTTTTTGTGAGAACAATGAAGGACGAAGATGGACCGGGTAGTAAAAATACGAACACAATGGTAGAAATAATAATAAAAATATATTCACCCTCCCAACTTCCACTGTCTTGATTGGACGACGACTGCAACGGGGAAGAAAACAAGTGAGAATATTTTACGGCTAGAGAGAGAACGCATTCACAGCTTTTATGTAGATAAATAAACGGCAACTTTTCCTACTGTTCTAATCCCAATATTAATTTTGTGCCACTCAATTGGAGGAACATAATATAATGATGATAATGCGTCCAATTTTAAAAAGTGATAATAACAACACGTTTCCCCGTTCTTTTGTATTTTGAGGCGATGACAGTTTCTGATGTAAATTTTTTGGTAGCCGAGAACACTGCTGACGGGAGGAAAGCTTTACACAGCTCTACAGCTTCTGCTCTGACGATGACGACCCAGTGACTGAATGTAAGCTTCAACACCGGCACGATTTCTTTTTAAACACTAAAGAACAACGAACGGCAAACTAAAAAAAAGTATTTTATCTTTGTTTTTTTGCAGTAACTCTTTGTCCAACTCTTAGCGTTTATTATTGGCATGCATATCCCTCCTCACCATATATACTCCAAGAACATGTGAAACTTGAGGCGAGAAAAGTTTGTGTCCTACGATTTTTTTCACTGATAATGTTCCTTCTCCGAGGAAAATGAAAATGTATCGATAAACAATATCGCTATGATGAGAATTGACGATTTTGATTACTTCGATGATAACAAATACTTTCAGATATCCTCAAGGTAAACTGTTTGCACGACTTCTGCTATTCTTCCCCTTCACAATCCCTCTCCTCTTGTTAAGTTCTTCTTCCTCCCAAAAATAATACGAGGACTATTCAATCGCGAAAATAAAATACCTCTCCTCGGTTCAATAAGTTTTACAAAAATTTGGTGGCAAGTACACAAATTTAAAGGATAAAATGTTTTTGTGCATAGACCATTCTCGTGATAATTATTAAACACTTTTTAATTGCGGATCAGGTGTGAGTTTAGTGTTGACGGTGACGGTGTGTATGTATGTGTGTTATAGAGCGTTGTAAAATTGTACCAACGATGCTCTACACAGTTCAAAAAGCCGTGATTCCTCCTAGTAGTGTGCTTTCAAGCTTGCTTGTTGAATGCAATGAAGAAGCAGCAAGAAATTTTGCTGTGGCTGCAACAGGCTCACAACTGACATAGACCTCCGCTCACGACCAAGGCAGAACGTGGACTGAGGAGCTCAACACCAAGTTGACTAGCTGAAAAGCTCCCTGTACTACTTACCCCCGCTTCTCTCTCGCTCTAACTCTAACATCTTTTCGAATAGGTAGTAGCGCAGCGTTTTCCTACATATAATCCTGCCCAACTCACTTCTTTTTACCACAGTATCACAGCAGCAGCAGCAGCCCCACCACCACCACTGCCTTACCGCTTGTACACTTACTTTTATCTATAAACGCATGTTATCATACATTGTGACATAACAAAACGAAAAAATAAAGCACATTATACCAAACCACCCTCGCCTCTCATTTTAGGTGACTAACCAATCTACCCAGGCTAAGACGAGAGAGAGAATCACACACAAGGCGCACTTCAACTTCGAGCTCGTTGTTGGTGATCTTCAAATCTTCACACTGTACACAAAACCACCAAGACGAATTACTTGTTACCTGGCTGAGTGTTTTAATATTTATTGGAGAGAGATTGCATATTTTTGTAGTTTCATTTACCTCGACTCAAAATGATGATGCTGCATCCACAAATTTTACGCATCATTGCTTTTTCACAGGGATAAAGTGCACACACCATAATATTACAGTATTACACTCCGTCGTCGCCAGTAGTATATACGTACATCATCATGATTGGGATTTTCCTGCATGTCTGATCGGAAGTGACCACAGCAAGTACCACGATGATATTTGGGATATAATCTCCTTCCACTGACAATTGTATTGAATTACTGGCAAGTTTACGAGCATTTTCTGACAAGAAGGTTAAAAACGCCGTGACATTTATGGCAACAACCTTGCTCTGCCTTGTACGTATACTTTGTATCATTGCAATTTTTCAACCTAGTATTAGATTTCCCCCTTTTGTATCTGACTATAATATTATTGTGCAGGCATTATTACACGAACACGGACATTTTCTTATTAGCACATTAGAAACAGTGGATTAGTCAAACTTTCATATATCACGAAATATTGGTCAACAAAGCAATTCAAGTGTGGTGAGAACATGCATCTGCTCAGGGTAGTAGTACTAGTAGTAGTTATGCAGTTTTTCCTTGTAATCATATTCAAAGAGATGATGTCTCATCTCTCTCTCTCTCTTAACTTCGTCTCAAGACAAGTTGTTAGTGAGCGTTATTGTTGCTGGGATGATGTGTGTGGTGCAGTGGTAAACAGGGATATTATTTGTATGTAAATGATTACTTATTCTTACGATGACTTTACTGTGTGATATGATGTATGTTCATCAAGGTCTGTACATGTTCATATTTTATTAATCTTTTTTATACTTGATCTGCTCAAAACAACCTGTATGGTACATAGTACAAGAACTAATATTTTTATTATTCATGAGGTAAGCACCTGCACGCACAGTCTATATACCCGTGAGTATTGAGTACCTGTACTCACTTTACGAGCCAGAAGCTCATAAAAAAGGAGAGAGAAAAAAAACTTACAGTAGCTTATTTACTCCCGTTGTATTATGAGAAACTGCTCATGTATTAATAATAGTATATTTATGGACATCATTATTTACCTGCATTACATATCCATCTTGACAAAGAGTGAGCTAGCCAGAGCCACACGGTACAAAAATGTGCAGATCAGGCAAGATTTTTGTGCGGTTTGTATGTTGACGAGAGAGATCCCTTCCAAGATGAAATGGTTGAAAAGTGAGAAGAGCGAGAGACTATGGGGCTAGAGGCGTATTTTCCTTTTCTCCTTTTCTTTTCAATTCATCTATTGCTCATTTGTGGTGATAGTAATGAGTTATAATGGACTTGCGTTTGAAAATATTATTAGAGACCCACGATGACGGGGATTGCTTTGACTGTTTTGGTATTCACATAATAGGAATGCCTGCTTACAATAATATATACGCTGACCACGACATCACAATCCAAAATGTAAACTGATTTGGTGCCAAAAGCTATATACAGTCGCTGTGGTGTACACTGTACATTGCGGTGGTATATGAATGAATGGTAAAAGTGTACCTGTATACCTATCTACTCATTACCGTCGTAAAAAACGTACTTCCTATGCACGTTGTACAGGACTATTTTTAAAATTAGTCGACACTTAATTTTCCTTTTCAAATAAACTCCTTTTAGCATTTTAAGTGTATCTGTTATTATTTATCATTAGATCGTCTTCACTGTAATACCGCACCGCTTCTTTCACTTACTGCCAGTCTCAACAAAAGTGTATAGAAAAGGAATTAGTGTGCTTTTTGAAAGTGCGTTTGCTATTTAAAACGGCATTTCTTCGTTTTGGTAGTATAGTCGCTCGTTTCTCTTGTCTTTAAGCCTATGAAGAGCAACAGTAGCGCAGTGAAAAAGAAAAATCAGCAAGCGTCATTGCTGGTGTAATTTGTGTAGAACCCAAAATTTTTGTTGTTAACATCATCATTTCATCACCCACTCAAGGTTATTTTCTAGCGCCCAATCAATTAGCAGATGTGAGGACTTAAAATTCATCAATTACGGTCAATAGTCATCTTCAAAGAAGATTAATTCCAGCAGGAAACTTTTCAGCTTTGAAACCCCGTCTGACTGAATGTGTGTGTGATTTCTTTTAATGACGTAATACACTCAAGGCAAGGAATGAATAAGTCAAAAGAGTTACAGGCGTAAGTGATTGAGTATATTTTATCTGGGATGCTCAAGTGTTCACAAAGTTAATAAATAACATGTCAACAAGGCGAATTCAGTCACTTTTCATTTCATTTCAGAACATGTAAGAATAAAGTAGAAAAAACTACAGATACAATTTTTCTACAAGGAAAACCCATAGGTACGTACATTCGTCATTGAAAATGAAAAAATCCACAGAGCCATGTACATACCCACACATACATATAAGTACAAACACGAACAAAATAGCTTGCACTATACCACCGTCGTAACGTCTTTGTGAGAAGATGCAAGAAGAAGTGCATTTTATTGAGACGGCAAGAGTTACCATCAGACAAAGCTGTACATTCCTTCATGGCGAATACGATTGCGAGAAAAGAAAATAGTAAAATCCACTCGCACAATCAGTGAGCTGAAAATAATGTATCAAAGTAGTACTTCTGTTTCTGTTAGTATTACTTGACGACAAAAAGGGTCTACACATTATAGTTTGTTGTTTCTACTTGGAATACATACGCCGTTAGAAAAACGGGTGGGATATAGAGGAGGAAGCGTATAAAAAGTAGGAAATACACTGGTTTGGATAGGTGCATACGGGGAGAGATTGTTTCCTAAACAGATTCGTTGAATTCAGCAGAGAGAGAGAGAGAGGATGAAACAAGCTATAAGTTTCATCTTCTTGAAGAAAATGCATTGGGTGGGACTCACGCTCTTCACTTTACGTTTCAACTTGTATTTTCTCTTGGTATGATGCTGCCACTTCTTCTCCTGCTCCTTGTCTCTAGTCGGAGTAAGCATAATATTTTTCCAAACAGTGTTGACAAAAATAAATGCAGTCCATACAAGACAATCTCCTTCCGCACTGTCGATGACAAGGTATTTGAATGGATTCAATTTGTCTCCATAAAAAGTTGCCGAAAATGTGAAGCAAACACAGAAAATGGTTATCACAGCCTTGAGCATGATATATACATGTAAGCATAGTTGATGGCACATAGACAAACACACACACACACAGGTACACCCGATTTTTTAAGGGGAGAGAGATAGCTTTAAGTAGGAAAGGAAATAGAGTTTTTTAAAAATCGGGCTGTAAACATTTTACCCAGGACTATACTACAGGCGGAACGTTGGGCTGTTTGTGTGATGTACTAATGGGAAAAAGGGAAAAAGTACAACAACAGACAAGTACGGGAAAGAAAGTTGAAAGTATTATAGTTGTTTATATGCTGATGCGCTTTTTCTTTCCCTTTTTATTTGGTTTACACGGGAAGCCTTTTAAATTCCATTGACATGTATGGTGACGTTACATATTATTACGGAGGGTATATGTCTATGTATACTTCAGCAGCTATTATTGCATGCAACCATTTCCTTTTGAAGCGTTGAATTGCATTAAGATGGGTTTTAGATGGCCTGCATAAGAACATGAAGGAAAGCTTAAAATGATTTCATGAAGCTCATATTACTCCCGGTAATGTAGTACCCCCTTCGTCAGCAGCAGTAGCAGGCATGCGGACCAGATATATAGGTGAAATGCTGTTTGAAAATGGCAGAGAAAGAAGGTCAACTTATGTAGGGTGTCTCATTATATCTGTCTTCTACTACTTCAGCGGTGTATATACACCAACACCATATAATTTAATGAATGTACGGCGGTGGCGGTGGCGGGCATTAACGCCTAGTACGAACAGAGAGGGCATGTAGCCTTGTGTAGGAAATTTATTTTCTGCCATTGCTGTGAGAGAGTAGTCGTTTATTCCAGTAAACTATTACGTCGCTGACAATGGAAAAGAAAAGAAGGGAAGGAATAAGAAGATGAAACGCCGGTTTTTTTTGTGTGTGAAAAAAGATGTTATTTCTTTCACTTTCTCACTTCCTCAAAGTGAAATAAGAAGTGCATATCAGCAAGATTTACCGCCAGTCAGTCAGTAACAAACAGGAACAAGATTCGCGAAAAGCACAAAATATCTTTTGTGAAGTCAATGCCTTGGACTGAATTTCAAGCACAAACTGTGGCTGCTTGCGCTGGATAGATTGTGGGGGATATATATAAAAATGGAGGCGGTCGTATACCCACCTTCTTGGCGTATATAAGCTGTCGAGCGGGGGTCTGTAAGTGAAAAAGAGTAAGTTAAAAAAAAGAGAGAGAAGTCGATGGAATTGTCCTGACGTGAAGTGTAACAGCTCAATTTTCCAAAGAGGTAATACAATATAAATAGCGGGGGATATATATTTTGGTATTTATATTTTTACATCTTCCAATCATGCCCTAGTTTCCTTCCCCTGTCCCAAATAAGAGAAGTTAAGTTGTTTTTCTCTCAAGAGAAAGTGTGCATGTTTTTTGCTGTAAACCAATAAATGAGAGCTCTTTCATTTATTCCAACTTTTTAATTTTAAGAAAACATTCCGTTAAATAGAATCGAGGTTACTCCGCCTGGAAATTTTTGTGTCTGTGTATCGTATGCATACGAAAACGTAAAGAGGAAGAGAAGTGTTTGCACGTGGAATCGAACCAAGATTTATTGTGTGTGGACTTGCGTATCGCCAGTTCTCTCATCGACGCTCCTTATTTATTTATATATCAACTTGTTTCGCACGGTATGGTGGTATTAACCGTACCTGGCCTTTCATAGTTTTATCTATACAGCTTTTTTGTTTAAATCAGTTTTCGGGAAACTGCTAAAATTCCCCGAATACCGCTTATACAGGTGAACTTACTTTGTTTAATTTTACTATACGCAGGTGTATACGTACAATTTTTGGCACTAAATTAACACCAGCCAAAAGTTATTGTCAGCAAAAACTGGAAAGAGTTTATGGGAGTAATTCCTAAAACTAAATTCCTATTTTTAAATAAACAGCTTATATACCCCTCGACGGACGGGGATCACTGGCTGGGGAAATGAAAATTTTATACCATCAAAAACGGTGCAAAGAAGTAACTTACTCAGCAAAATCAGGATCCGGTTGTAGTTATACCGTTCTCTCTATTACCTCTTGTTGTTCCCCTATACAGAGTATTATAATACGGCGTGGAAAAGCGTTGATAGAAACACCTTTCGTATCAAATCAACAATCCGTTTTCGTCAGTCCCTTGTCTTGGCTTTTTATATCTGGCATGTTATGTTACATAAAATATAAAAGGGTACTAAAACGGTGTGTATAAACGAGAAGAAAAAAAAACCATACAAGTCAGCGGTACCGACCGATGATGGAGACTCATGGAAGAGTACGTCCTCATAACTTTATGGGCTATTACACCGGGCTTTGTAACCATTTTTGTACTTTACCTACACACTTTGCTTTACCACTACTACTCAATTCCGTCACATTTCACACGCTTGCATGCATGTGCTTCTTGCCCGAAAGTGGAGGAGATTTAGGATTTCTCTTAGATTCCCGTTTATTTTCTATGAAATGATTATGTACATCAAAAAGCTATCACATGTTATGGAAAAGAGCAAAAAGGGTAAAATCTTTCCCGTACATGTTGTTCCATGTTTATAAGTTATGGCAAGCAGTTTTCGTTTTTCCAGGCTCTTTATAACCGTCAAAAGCTTCAAAGATTGTTACCGGCTCTCCACTTTTTCTCCATCTCGCTCTCCAAATTTTTCAAGAGGAACCTGAATCAGATCGCAAGTCTGATAAAAAAAAGCGTTTTATAGAGATGTACCTACCCATACCAAAAAATGCACCTAAAGTGTATATAAATGCAGGGTTGAACCTATATACCACAATTTTGCCGTTGCTTGAATGACTATATACGATATTCTTTGTAAACTGACTTAAGTGCCTGTACATCTATTCTTTCCTTTCGTTTTTCTCTTCTATTTCATAGAAGCCTTCCATTATTGCTGTGTAGAATGTGCTCACTTTTGCGAGATTTTTTAGACCTAATTTTATATGGCGGAATAAGAAATAAGCGATATTTCAAGTTGATTTTGCCAGTGTGTGTGTGTGGAGGGAATAGAGGGAATGTTTGCAAACGAGTATGTGTCCTAAAGTTACGTTGGGTGGGCCTATCAATTTACATAGATTGCTGGGGTGGATTGGTGTTTTATTAAAATTGTTTGGGTGAGTGTGTGTGTGTGTGTGTGTGTGTGAGTCCCCGTCAGCTTTCCACTTTGGGAAATTGATCGGTATTTTGAACAGACGTTTTGTAAGATAATAGTCAGGTAAATTTACACCATTGCCAATCACCACTCCTTAAGCTCGCCTAAACGTGCCTTCTTGTTATAAGTGTGCCGCATGTACGTTTCTTTTGATAATGCATATCTGTCTCAGGCATATCTTCAAGAATTACTGGAGGCTACGATTCCGCAAACGAAGGAAATCGGAGAACAAACAAAGCCAAACTTGAAACTCAAGACGACGAGCTGCTTTACAAGTGCACAATCTAGCACCGCACCACCGCTCAGCGCTCTCGTCTCTGCTGTTTGTACTTTTATTTGAAGATGGTGCAGGAGATCAGCATCATCAACTTATGTGTATGAATACAATATAAAATTCCAGCAGGTTCAAAGTTTGTATAATAATAATGGTCTCTTTCACAGCAGAGAGCCCAGAAGATTCGATATGTAAGCTAAAAGGTGCATAAACAAAAGTTGCAACGTAGCACAATAGAAGGAATATGTGTGCGAGGAGTATCTGTAAATTCATAAATTTAAGCTTTCAATCCCAAAAAGATGGCTTTCTTTTCGCTGTACTCTTTTATTAGTAGCCGTCGGCTCCAATCCAATATTTCATACATGAAGTTTTGCACTTTTGTGTTTAGTCATCGTTTTCTTTTTTTTACAGGGAAAAATAATAAAGCTGAAATTACTTACTATTCTGTCCACAACTTATTACATATGTATTTGCTTGGTCAGCAACACACAGCATCTCACTTCATCTACCTCCGTGTAGTGGTGAACTGCAGTTGATGATCGAGCCAATCGACTTATCTTTCGTGATCTGGTAATAGTTGAAACATGTCAATAATTCACTGTTTCTTTCACCTTATTACAATAGTGTATAAACTGATGAGAGGAGAAGAAACTCGAATTTTTTTTTATTCAAACAACCTTTTCGTCTTTTATATGTGCAGTGTTTTGATATCTTTGAGGACAAGATGAACCTCCTAGCCTTATAAACTGGATAATATATGCAGCATTACCGTGCAAACCCCTTCGGTCAGTGTTTTTATGTTATTGACTTGATCAAATTTGCTATAAAAGCAAAATTATTTAAAAATCTCAAATGTGTGTGCATCTGTTCGAGCAATATGCTTTTTTTGCTTTTCCTTGTAGCTTTGTAATCTAATGACATCTGTATGCATTGCATCTCTCGTGTAGGTATATACACATATGCTCTTTTTCGTCATAAAATGAATATTGGACGACTGTGAACATGTGAATCATTGACAGCTTCACGATCATAATATGTCATAATCAGCGTTAATCAAAACACTCTGCGTTTGTCTTATTCATTACTCTTATATTAGTACAACATTTACGTTTATTTGCAGGGGTTAATTTAACGGCCAGCCCAACCAGATGCAGTTACTTACCGTAGTAAAACTAGAATCTCCTCCTTTTCGTACACGACCAAAGAAGAACTAGTGAAAATAAAGAGTGTGTGAGGCGTGAGGGTATCAAAATCTAGTGTGCAG
>JAHZNE010001234.1:0-19164 GCA_027744055.1 Callyntrura sp. NNG-2020 | reverse complement strand
CATTCCCACGTTCTAACGGATATAGGTCAATTGCAGTGTCCCGTTCCTCCTTCACGGTGTTAGTCCCAGTTGGCTAAACCAAGGAAGCGTTGAGAAACAAGCAGCACACATTTCAGCGAAAAATGTTTATTGGAACCTTACCTATCAACTAAAAGTATATTAGCCACAAGCGTTCCAACATATTTCCCTACATACCTTAGGTTTATTAGCCACTTTTTTAGCATGATATAAATCTAAAATGGCGACCACTGTGGACACTACCAAGCCGATTATTAAGACGTAGAATATTTCGGCCAGAGTTTCTAGCGAAAGCTCCTCGGCCATTACAGCTTTTTCCTGTGCCTGAAACATAAGGCACCAACCTTGTGATTATAAACGGGTTTGAATATAACAAAATTTGCCCTAAAATTAGTTGTATCGCTATTTACTGGCATCAGTGGCACACCTAGGGCATCATATTTTCTCTATTTTTGCATTACCTTACTTGTCACATCACACAACGCTCTTCTGGACCACCACTTGTCCTTCAAGGCATCCAGAAAGCCATTTTCCCGAAGTCTCAGTAGTTCCCAATTAATTTGGCGTCTACATCAAAATGTCAAGCAGAGTTTTAAATCACGAGCTTCCATTTCAAAAAGGAGGAACATTCTTTTACATATACTTCTACTCTTACTAACATTAAAGATGATCCAACTTGGTGTTGCTACGGCCAATCCTTCGACATTCAGGTCAGGACCTACTCTCATGGTGTTGCATGGTTTACGCCAATTTGTATATTCGTTCATCAGAGAATCAATGAGAAGCGCATAGGTACATAGACAGGTAATTTAATCAAAAATGAAATCTTCCATCTTTCAACTTCACATAATTTTCGTAATAGAGGATTGAAATTACGCCCTACCTTTCTTCTCCCGAACTAATTTAATTCCATCAGCGTAGTTTTGAACGTTGAGTTGATTGGGGCCACTCATAAATTCAAACATGCGTTTGTACACGGGAACGTCCGATCTCTGATTTTGAAATAGTAATAAATAATAATACTTAAGCTTGTTGGCGTTCTCCCGTACAGCAGAACACAATATCACGCCCATCTACCTGCATGCTAAGGACAGCTTTCTGTTTAGGGACAACACTAACCCTAAACCATTCATACGTTGATCCAGCCAGTACAGTTCCATACTGAATATCCGACTGTCCACTGAGATCCTTAGCAGACTTTATCCGCAAGTTGACAGACCTCACAACAACAAAGTTTGCCGGGTACGTTGCAATTATTATTAGCGCGAAGAAGGACCAAACTCGACCAACTATTCTTCCGCAAAAGGATCTGTAGAAGGGAGGAGTAGCACACATGTAATTATCTTAATCATTCATTAGATGTGGGTGTAGATAGTGTCGTGATTTCTACTAACAAGGAAAGTTGGATCTAAAATGCTTTTGTTGTCATACCTGGGGGTTAAGTCGCTCCCTTGCTGTACTAAAGCTGCGAAGGAGAACCAAAGTGCATTTGGAAAGGAAAACTGATTATGCAGCATTCCGTCAGTTTCTCTGATCCATTCAGCGGGATTCCATTTGGACACGACGTGGAGCTACAAAGCTAACACCAATGAAGGAACCAATAACACCATACCTGTTTGGAAAAGAGTTAGTAATGTGAGATCAAGTAACCACAATTTTCGGCGGTATCATATGAACGCATAAAATGGTCATCAACATCAAATAGGATATCTCTGAAAGTTTTATGTAGGAGGAGATAAAGATGTAGTACCTGGCATTAGTTGATAATGTACTCATGAAGCCAAAGACCATTAAAGTCGCTTTTTGGGTTTGTAGAGCATTATTGAAATACCGTTGCTAAGAAATGGCTGTGTAAAATCTACCACACGTTCCCGCTCGGCCGTCAGTGTTAATGCAGAGATTGAAACATCTGCCTCCTGACAATTAAAACAAATTAAGGTAAATCTACTTCTTTGGTAAGTTATTTTTTGAATTTGAAAATAATTTTGCAAATAACATATTTTTACAACATTACGATGATTATTAAAATGGTAAATTGTGTTTACCTTCAATTCTGTTGCAAAATATGAATTGTTATAACATTAATTGTATCAAGGTGCACATAGGGAAAGAAACAGGGGGAAGAGAGCATAAATCCCCAAGAGAGACCGAAAGAGAGACGGTCTCCCATACTTTCGGCTCAGCCAATCAAAAGGTACTTTTCAATTAGAGGAAGTAGAATTCTAACGACTTTTATTTCCCGTCTTTTAACTTATTAGTATATTGTACACAGAAACGACGTGGAGAGATATTTACACTCAATTTGTAATGCAATAGAATCACTTCCGTTGCCTATCAATGGTACGATCTTGGGCTGGTCAGTGCTTTCAATATATTTCTAAATACAAATCCTCTTCTTCAAGTGTTATTAGTCAAGTTTTAAAAGTGTGGGTTAAAATGGAGATACAAAACATAAAGAGCTATCTCCTCCTGGTACATGTAGCTCTGGTTTAACTTATACGTAAATTTTTGACAGATTCCAAAGTTATGGATTTAGAGTAAACTTTTATGTAAATGCATATTTCTAATGCGCTCTCCGTTTAACCTAAGTTTACGTATGTATCCATATCACACTAAAAAAAGTCATTTGAGAAACACTTATTTTTGCATATTTTGCTTTTTAGCGTTTCTTTGCATAAAAGCATATAAACTTTACAAAATGCATACATAACGCATATATCATTCATAGTGCATAAAAGTTTAATCCATAGTTATCGCAATTCACTCGTACTAAATATAAAGAGAGTTTTAGAATGTAAAATCATGCCGTTGTTATACTAGATGTATATGTGTAATGATGTACAACCAAACCGCTATATAGTGCATCTATTTCTTACATATGATCATTTGAGGCTATTTTGAAGCTTGAAGACTAAAGGTATTAGCAAGCCTTGACCTGACAACGTAATGACGTCAATATTAATCTTAATGAGAGTACCTTGTTGTTTACCTTTATATATTTAATTTCCGAGAAATTGAATATAATGTCATACATTAAGTAATATTGAAATGCACAGTTTTAAACCTCGTTGTACAAAACAATAATTGGTAGTAATGTCACAAATATCGTTGCATTGAAAAGTTTTTGAAAAAATGTTGTTCATGTTTAGCAGCAGTAATTCATTTGCTTAAAAATCTACTTGTCTAATGACATATTGATGTAAATGCATGATTCAAAACTCCAGTCTAATTTTCATGATCAGTTAGATAAAAAAGTATTTGATATTTTGCGTGGTTCAGTGTAAAAAATCCAATTTGATAAGCGTCTATTTATGGGATAGGCGCTGTAATAAAATAACATCATTTCGTTCTAAAATAGAAATGTCGGTATACATTAAAAATTGTGCATATTTGCATTTTTAAAAACTTGAAGTATATTGCACAATTCTTTTTAAAAGTGTACAAAACCGATGCTTGTATTGTTTTCGAAATTTTGAAGCTATTCCAGAGGATAAAAAATGAATGATAACTCATTTTTATCTTAAAAGTATGTATGTTTCTGGATTTTTTAAATCGATACAAATTCCAGATTTTTCAGCGTCACAAAAATAATGCAAGCATACGTTTGAACTCTGTGTGCGAAAGTAACGTGAGCAATATGTTATATTGAAACAATCCAGTAACGCCTTTCGTGCCAAGGCTCAAGTCCCTCGTAGCAGGTAACCGGAATTAGGCATTCGCGGGGAAATGAGCACCAAAGCTGAGAGCACATTTCTGATTCGACCAACCTGTTTCTCCCAGGTTTCTTCGTCGCTTCAGCCCAAATAAACTCGACTGTAAAGGAAAAATGAGAAAAACGCAAATCTTACGTGACGAATCAGCTCTCCTATAATTCCTGGTGTAGCGTTGAGCAACCGAAAATTTTTGTCATTATCGTTTCATTATGGCGTAAAATTTACTTTTTGGTATGACTGTAATCTTGTTTCTCGTTCTGAACAACCCACCATCCCATCCACCTGGTGCGGCAGAATTTTCTGATCCATACCTCCCATCCTTCACCAGTTGTATTTTAACCAAACAAACAAGTAGAGTAGAGTAGAGTATTACATGTTTGGGTTGAAACCTATATTCGATTAAAAACATACATTGTGAGCACTCACATTTCTGATAAAGGACACATATGTTTCGTGTTATGTAAAGTGACTGGATTGTGATCTCGTTTTGGCACTGTATGGGGAATGAATTTGCATGTTCTGATTTTGCATAGTGTCCTTTCTTGGTGGAGCTATGTGGCCGCTAAGATCTATCGATCAACATGATTTTAGTAGTAAGAATTTCTTTAATGCTGCTTAGTTGGATGGATGCTTCATAAATGGTGCGATAAAAAAATTCAAAAATATGTAAACGAGTGAAGCTTGATGTTGTGTATCCAAATACACAAATGGAATCTTTCCCCATAACTCTCATTTTGAGATGTGCTAACTTTAACCCAGACACTTTACATAACACGAACCCCTTAATGAAACTGATGTAAAAGGTAGAACGAAAAGTTTAAAGTCGGAAACCTCAACATTGATTACTTACCTCTGTGCTACTTCAATACTCCTAATAATGGACAAAGCGTCCATAACACCAGAAAATCTCTTCATAACTCGTACTCGAATGGAATCATTTCTGAAGCCTAGCTTTTCAAAAATAGACGTCATCATTAATATTCCTATAAATAGACAAATAGGAAACAGTATAAAAATTAATTTTGGGTTTTGCATATTCTCCAAAGCACTTTGAAGATTTCCCATCTTAGTATCAATCCAGATATTTATAGAATTTCATTAAAACTACAGCTGTTTCGTAGAAGATTTCACCTGCCAACGGCCAAGTGTTACAATGCGACTTGTGCTGGTTAAAATTGGCGTATATGTACAGGCTTATGTGGGAATAGAGGACGAATTTACTACCGAACTTTTTAATCAAATACCTTCATCGGAGTGGAATAAGTATACAACATCTCTCCACCTGTAATGGACTGCAACGTCTGTAAAAATTTGGTGCAGGTCTGGTCTGATGTTGGTTACATAGTCGTTTTTACCATGTTCCCCAGAAAACCCAGTTGTCACGATGGGCATCTCAAAGTTCTTCCCGTATGAAGCTATAGCCTGGAGCGTTTTAAGGCTCTTGAAACCAAGTATTGCATAAACTCCCTGAAGGAACTGATTGCATACTATGGACCGGTGAGTCAAGCGGTGTTCGGACAGGGCAAATTATTACAATGATCCAGGGGTCCTTTCAAAAAATGGAACATTGATATTAGAGTATTTTAAAGACAATGCCTACATCAAACTTGTATAATCAATAATGTGTGCTTGAAAACATTCAGACAGAAAATGCCAAAGTTACCAATTCTGGAGGTTTTGAAAGCGTCTGCCGACTTGATGATATCCACGTTTGCTGAGAGGGCAAACTTATCATTTGGGATGGAGCTAATGTTCAGAGGAGAAAAAGTTGTTAAAGCGAAGGCAAATGAAGATTGTAGTTCTAGAGAGGTTTCCTCGAATATTACCCCTGAAAAAAAACAACGGAAGAAAATAATTGTCAAAGTGTTTTACCAATAAGTACTACCACGTCCTGCGAAGAAACTCATAGCCTCACGTAAACTGAAGCAGCCTAAGTTCAATTAATCACCATAGACGACATAAATGAGAATACATGCATGCATGTTCAAGGTTTTTGTTCCCGTATTCTGATGGGTCACGTCCATCCATATGTGATAATAATTGATGTATTAGAAGGAAACCTGTTGTGTAGCACATACAAGCGTGTGTATAAGCCGGGATAAAATGTTCGGATAGAAAATGGAAAACATGAAAAAATAAAAGTACAAATGTACATGTTCGACAAACCTAGTGGTACTTTGCCAGCTTCAGCGCCACACAAAATTCGATCCTGAGACAAATGAAGAAGTAGCAACAAATGCCATAAAAATACAGTATATGTATGGGGAACGTATCCTTCCCTTCGCTGGCTCCCCCAACATAGTTGCTGGCTTGTTAATCCGACATGACTTGGTGTAAAATGTCTAAGATTGCAAGGCGTAACCTTTGTTTTAGCTAGGACAAATAGTGACTGTGAGGGTGACATGGTAAAAAATAATGGCGATTAGATAACTTTAACTTTATTATAACAGCCGTTACAACTAGAACGATTCCCTTATTTCACAACAAAACTGCTTTAACTGGGTTTGCAATTGCTTGTGTCGTCAAATAGATTAAAATCACTTTCAGCTTCAACTTTATTCCAACTTATCTTCTGTTCACTACTGCAAGCGATGTGCTTTGCGAGAGATGCGGGAGGTCTATTTTGCTCCGTGGTTCGTAATTGCATGTTAGTTATGGGGTAGTGGTGTAATATGACAAAGTACACTAACAGAATTCGTTCATCCTGTCGTGGAAGTACACGTCATTCATATCGCGAGAGCCACTACAACTGCACCGCTTACTCAAGCATAAAGGATTGTTCTGCTCGAGAAAATACATTTCGAGTTTGATATAACTCCAAACTTAATACGAAGTTATATCATCGTTATCATCCGTGAAAGTAGCAGTAGCAGCATTCTCATAATTTGATGGGTAAGTTATAGGTGCAAATAATAAAGCTGAAAGGCTGCGTGGTTTATGGGCTTATTATGTAGGCAAGAACATATGCTTAAATAATTACAGCCTTAATAATGGGGTCTAGGTGAATGGCCCGGGACGTAAGGAAATAAACCCGGCAGTAAATTTTATATTTTTAAGCATAAATTTAGTAACAAAAAATTACCTAAAGAAATTTTTATTAACCAACTTCATTATCTCGCTGTCGTTTGAATTCTAACTTACATACAATGGTACGAGTGTATGAGAGTAATTGTTAAAAGTTTTTGTTACTGGTCCTAGTACTAGCGCTGTGAATGCCGTGTTGCTCTGTAAAAAAATAGTCAGGTTATCACTATTGTGTGTGCTGTGGTGAGCAAGATCATTGTGGTAGAAAGCTACATAAAGCTCAAATTTCCTAATTCATGAAGTTACCCGAACCTGGCAGAAAACATAAAATTTTCTATTTAAAGATGCTCAGAAGTCGTACAGTCGTTTAATATCATCAACCTGATGCACTATCGTTATAAAGTAAGATATTATCTCAACGCCTAATTTACATGTAGTTTTAAATGGATACTCTACCTGTTGATAAAGTAAGCATTTTCTACATTTGAATATTGTTCGGCTTTTAACGTAATAATTTCATATTTAGATCTGTCATTATATTACTGTTTACTCAATTGGAAAATAATATCATTCAAACCATTATATATTTAGAGGGTACGAAGGTCCATAACTTTGAGACAAGACCTTTTCTGTCGTTTGGACGGGCTGAGGAGTATGTTTTTGGTACGGCCTGTTATAAATACTGGTTATGTGAATTATAATAATGACGGACACTACTGTTTCTCTCATTTTTATGATACATGTGTTTCTCCTATAGGCATCAAATAACAAGATAAAAAAACACATACGGACAGCAAACTTATACAGTTACGAACAAATGCAAATATATTGCTTCAACCATTATATGTAACTCGAATCTGAAGTAGTTTTAATTTGAGGAATAAAATAGTAGAGGCACACCATATGGGCAACATTTTTGATAAAAATTTAAATTTTTAAATGTATTTAGTCAAACGTTACACTGCCTTGCGTTTGGTTCTTTAAGGTCGCCACACTTTCCGTACTGCAAACGAACGAACCGATCGATGCGGAAATGTTGCCCATCACACATGATGAACCTACTACTGTGACCATGCACAAGTTGAATTAATTAATTACGAAGTGTGCCTTATAATCCATGAATAAATAATTCGTACTTCCATAAAACACTGTCATGTATGCATTCTGCAAAATGTAGACTATGAACCGGTTGCCCATGATTAACTGATTAACTGATGCTTGCCATTGAGCATTACCAGACATAAATGAGTCACCCTTCGAATAACCTCAAGTTTCATCCTGTCTATTAATATGGGCCAGCATTACAAACAGGATAGAAGATTTATCATTAACTTTCTTGCGATGAAGCAAAAATCGAGAGAAAATCATACTTATTTCTGTTCTCTTCTTTTTTACACTTAATGACGTGACCTCATTGTCACTTTGTGTAGTCATCAGCTGGATTCAGTTTCTGCGTTCCATTATCCTTGCTGTATACAAACATAGTGAGCTGGTGCATAATAATCCACTATAAATAAAGACAGTAGGCAAAATCCTTTGCTGTTTGCAGTGTTTGATGACACTTGCAGTTTGGAGCTGAGTAAACAGTGTGACGCTCTTTTCGTCGTATTTTTTTCCTGAAGAATAAATCAAACTAAACAGTGTACTACTGTAAAAATTTTAGTAATAATAGCCTGTGTTATTTATGTCGTCTTCAGATTTTGCCTAATATTCCAGATTCCAGTAAACTTCTAACGGTACCAAAAATTGTTATAGAGACGTCAAGGGAAATGGAATCCTGGCAAATAAAATGTATAAACTCGGACATGGTAGAACTAGTGAAGAACACGAATTTCAACACGATTTTGGAAGCTCATCTGATACAAGAAGAAGTCATTTCTACGGCTGATGTAGAAGATCTAGTAAGTTTGCGATAACAGGGTAATAATTTCCACAAATGCGGTAAAATTAAATTGGGAACGTTACTTTGTTGTTTCCCAGAAAGCTAAAAGTAAGCGAAATGGCAGTAACTTAGTCAAGCTACTGTTCCTTCTTCTCCAGAAAAGAGTTGACTCATACAGGGCGATTGGAAAAGCAACATACGAAACTGCTCAGAGTGGAACATTTCTTACATTGCTGAGAGGTCTTGTACTACACGTACTTGAACAACACGGGATTAGTATGAATGAGGTGATATTAGATGGCATTCTCAAAGCCCATTTGCACAACGGCGAGACACTCAAGTTTTTCATGGCCAAAATAAAAAACCCAACTTTATTGGAGGACCACTGGGTTCCGCCATTCCGAAGAGGAATCTATATTCCTAGGCACATTTCAAACAGGGTAAAGTTAAATGCCGCTGCATCTAAGGAAAAATCTTCTGACGTTTTCGTCTTCATCGGACTTTCTTTGCCAGCGTTGAGCCAGCTGGCACACCTCCATGCCACGATCGTATCAAGTACGGTTATTTTGGAAAAAAATACAAGCACACGATTTGTTCTTTTGGAAATGGCGCAGCACTGGGAAAGGCTAGAGGTTGTATTGGCTGAGCATACAACTAAAAGGTTGGTAAATAATAATACAGCTACTTGGATGATCTAAATTAGACAATGCTAGAAATGTTAGTAAATTTCACAATTTTATGAGAAAAAAATTACGTCTTTTATATTAACATTTATTTCAGGGGCATACATCTGGTTCAGTTCGAAAATCTTACGAAGGAATATATTCTTCAGAAATCCACTGGGCCCGTTAACACCATAGCCAAGCACCTCTCGTCTAATCAGAGAACCAAGCCTCTATACATCTCCGAACAGGATTTCTGCAGCCAAATAGACAAATTGAAAAATGTAAAAGTTGTTTGCCTTTGTGACACCGCAGGAATGGGGAAAACGTGGTTGCTGAAAAGCATGGCTTGAGCAGAGAGTTGTAAAGATTCTAATACATTGGTAGTCTTCATTGCCATCCAGGACCTCATTCAGTATGTGACGTCCTCCGCCGGAAATGAAGACACGAGCTATTTGTCCCTGTTACGATNATTGCCATCCAGGACCTCATTCAGTATGTGACGTCCTCCGCCGGAAATGAAGACACGAGCTATTTGTCCCTGTTACGATATTTATGGCCTACGCCTTTCATACCTACCGTCGTGAGTAGATTGACCGAAGAAAAAATAAAACTCGATTTGTATCTGGATGGGTTCGATGAAATTTCAAAAAAGCATCTGGAGATAGCCAAGCGCTTTTTGGGTTCTATTTCCAAAATGAAGAGCGTCAGAGTGTTCATCACGTCAAGACCTGAAATGAGAAAGGAACTTGAAGATACACTCCACACCATTGCTCATGACGTCTTGCCTTTTTCCCAGGAAAATCAGGTAGACTACCTGGTCGCATTTTGGAAAACTTCCAAAAAGAAGCCGGAGGACGTGCAAGAGGACAAATTGAAAATCTTTGCGGAAGCCTGTCTCCAAAATTTAAGGTCATTTCTGACAAAGAGTGATGGGGATTTAATGGGGATTCCCCTCCAGTGTTTCCTTTTGGCATCGATAAACCAAGACAACGCTTACTTGTACTGTTGGAGTAACGAGGATTGCCAGGCGGAGGATTTTATTTCCTTAAATTGTGTGAATGACATGTTCCGAAGATATGTAGAAATGGGCCTGAAGAAAGCCACAGGAGATGGTAATACTAATATGAGTCATATTGACTCCCGTGCCCTAATACATTACCATGTCTGGAGGGCTCTGGAAACCGTGTTTCCAGATCTGGCAGAAGATTATTTTCAGAGCCAAAAGTTGACCCAGAGAGAACCATCCCCCCAGGACTTTGCGTGCGGCCTCTTGAAAATTTCGTCAGCCGAACACCCCATCAAAACCACTTTCATTCATCGAACATTTGCCGAGTACTTGGTGGCGGGGGCGTTTGCAGACATTGTCACGGGTGAACATAAATTGACAGAGGATAAAGTTCTCCGGAAATTTGTGACTGTGCTGGTAAAAACTGTTCTTGATGTGGATTTCAGTTTTTGCTTTATTTTAAAAAGCACGAGAAATAAAGACATCGCCCGTTTCGACGTTTTTGACTTCGAGAATGAAGTAATTGCCCATTTTCTAAATGCAAGTTTAGTGGGGCGATCCTTAGATAGCATCCCGAAACAGGTGGTATCACAAGTCGTTCCACTGCTTCCAGATGGATTTAGTGCCATTTTGAGCGCCGCCATAAAAAATGGTTACGTGGGGATTTGCAGAATGGTCAGTAATGTACTCTACCGGGCGCATAAGACCAAAATATCGTTTCAAAGGGGTGAAGTTCATAAGCTGCTTAATAATTCAGGATTTATGGAGTTCGACAAACGTAGTGACTTGATGGATCAACATGAATGGGACTATTTTGCGTATCTTTGTCTAGCAGCAAGACACTCCAATGATATCGTTGTAAAGGAACTGTACAGCTTGTTTGAGAAATGCACTGATAAGAACCTGGACAAAATTTTTGGGATTTTACCAAATCATGTTGCAATGCCGCTACACTACGCCTTAAGAGCATCCAACTATGCTCTCGTTGAATATTTCTCCTCAAGGATCCGTCTGGAGAAACGAAAGCTTTTGTACTGTGCCGTCAGAAATACCAAATTTTGGGAACCCCAAGATCTGGCGGTTATAAAACTGTGCTGTGAAAGGTTATTGGGTATATGTAAAGCAATTCTACAGGAAAAATATATGAAAAAATTGACACTCCCATCCTGGCCCCGGATGCCCACTTGGAGCTCGTTAATTTCCTCCTCCAAAAAGGTGTCAATATTTCCGGAGAAATTGTGTACGACGAAAATAATGTGTTATGGCACATTAGATGGTTGAACGATGGTAGACATGGTAAACCCCGATTGCCAGCATCAAAAAAGCGAGCTTCTCAGCTATTTCAACCTCAGTTACAAAAATGGAATGATGCTTTGCAAAATGTGAATGGAGCCACTAGAAAAATTAAATGGGCTTCGATTGATAAAGATAAAGTTGCGGCAGAGGTGGATGTCCTGAAGCTACATTTTCGTGGTGAGGTAGGAACTGATATTATGAAGGCAACTGCTTTAGGAAATCACAGGCTCAAAAATGATTATTCACAAAAACATGTGGATTTTTTATCGATAGATGTGTTTACGACGATGTGGATCAATGGATCTGGTTTCCAGTGCAGGATTGTTTTATGAGATGGTTCACGAACGCTGAAGACGCTAAGAACTATATCGTAATGTTCCTGGCATTTGGTTGTTATCTGTATATTTATTAAATGTGGAACTTGTTATGCTCTGATTTCCCTGTTATACAAATTGTTTAAAATGTGGGGATGTAAGATAACTTTTTAAACTGCGTAGCAAATTGGAACCACTGAAATTTCAAGGAAAGTCAGGACGAGACAATGAGGATGGAAAATGAAAGTACACATCTCATTTCTCTTTAAAAATTCTTACTTCATCCGGGGTTGAAGTAATCATTAGGTGAAATCATAAACCTCCATTAATATATATTTCAAAGTGTTTACCTGCTTGATCCGTGTACATTATGATTGGTTTGGAATATATTTGGATTAGTTCACTTAACTGTAAAGTGAACACTTTCATTACTTTATTAATAAATAATGTAATATAAATTTTCAAAAGAGTCTTTTATTACTCGTATTATACTTTTTACAGACGAAGCTGAAATACTAATTAAAATTCTTAAAGTGAATATTTAAAAGCAATTCCCTACAATCGTTATTCACAAAGCAATTCCAACTGTCAACTTTCAAGGAAGTTGAAGAGAAGATAGGGAACAGTAAGGGAGCCGTTGCAATTTCATCCACGTGAAGGATGAAATTACAATTATCAATACATCAGCATTCTTGCGTATTCAGGTTTCCTTCGTCTACAATCTATAGTTGCTGGTGGTGTTACGGGCGTAGAGCATGTGCATACTTTGAACTAACGTTGCGTGGTCGTATCAATGCAAGCAATAGTTTTGCACTTTATTTTGCTCACATTTAAAGGCTTCATATTTAAGTAATTCACCATTTCTTATTTTGTCGCCATTTTATTGCAATATGTTTAATGCTATAAATAATTAAGCATTTCATTTACGGGGAATGGACTAAATGTTTTAATTGTCTGTTTTATTCTTGTTTGTAATATTGCATGCATAAGACGGCGATAAAATACGAGGAATCGTTTGTGAAACTAAATCAAAGTTGTCATAAGAAAATAAGACTATTATGCGCCGCACACAGGCATATAAAAGTGAACAACATAAAATACAAAGGTGTACTAAATAATTATATAGATTGATTAGTACCATTTCACAATAATCCCTTCAACTTTTTAGAAATTAAGTCTCAGAACTGCGCACATACACACATTCAAATGAATCATTATTTTAAAGGGAGTGCATAACGATAATTCCAATTTGATAGAAAAGTTCCTTGCGGTATGCGTTTCACTTGCAGTAATAAATATTACATCTTTTTTCGTCATATGAATAACGAACCTTGTATTGAATTATGTATACATTTTTACATACATCCTAATGGTAAGGGTGGAATTTTTCATGGTTCAGTTATCACAAATTTTATACGATAAGTATTTTCTAAAATCTGCGTTTCAACATTTGGTACCATTCACGAAATTGTTCGGTAAAGGAACATTAAGCATAGAATTTTGTATGGAGCGTTGTTTCTATGTGTTTGTTTTGTCGCCTCATATGTATCAAAACATTTAATTCTTTGCAAGTGTGTAGGCAAAGATCAAAAATGACTTGGCTGATCCTACTTTGGGATGATCGTGCCAGTGTTTGTCTAACTGTTTCTATTAAGTACCTTCAATAATGTAAACAAGTGCATATTTTCCACTCTAATTAACCTTCAAAACACAGGTTTTTGATTTTTGGAATTTTAATAGTATATACACGCTCTGTAAAACGTACACAGTTTGTGTTACTTTTGTTGTATTCATTGGTTTGGGAACTTCGTTCAATTTGAACATTGCTCGTTCGCAACAACGCACGGCGGTGCCATTTTCTTTGATTTCCACTTTCAGCTTAAAACCAACGGCTTTGTGTCAAATGCGTAGGACAAATGTTTACAAATTCTTGTAATAATTGTGTAATAGTTTAGCCCTTCTTCCATTGTCGTTAAAACCTGCTAAAACTAAATCCGCGATTTGTGCTCGTGCTTTGGGTATATATTGAAGTGTTATTCGTTAAGTTGTTAGATTCAAAATTTTTAGATTAGAATAGAGATTCTGGGGTAAAATACAATTCATTACTGCTGGAATCTTGGTCTTCAAAAATTGTACTGACTGCATCACTAGTAACAGGATTATTATCATGTCCGGAAGAAAGCGGGGCAGCTCTAGAGTTCCCTTCCTTCTTCAGTGTTAGTTAAACAAAGGAGGCGATTAGAAACAATCAACAAAGATTACATCATTCAATGTATAATAACTTTTCACAAGGTGTAGGGAAAATAGCCCCCGGATCATATTGCCCCTGAGGGTAAAATTGTCCTTTGAACCGAGAAATAATTGTCCACTGGATGGTAGAAATTGTCCACTGGACAAAAGCGGACATTTCCACCACCTTTGTTGAACAAAAGCGGACAAAAGTAAGCAACAAATGGTTGTGGGGCAATGGGATACATATAACATGCATATATTATATGCTATTGTCCATTTTGTCTGTTTTGTCCAATTTGTCCATATTGTCCATTTTGGACAAAAAATTGTGGTGGACAGTGGAAGCTTTTGTTCTTTTGAACTGATTGTCGTTGGATAGCGTAGCATATTGCCCTGTACAAATTGCTCCTTGATATTGTTGCTCCTAGATGGAACTGCCGATGATTAATATTTCTCCTTGACTTTATTGTCCCTCAGTCAAATTGGTTTTCCATTAATACAATTGAGGGACTTGGTCTCAGCGGGAGTATATTAGCTTTTTGAATGTTAACTTCAAAAACGTTTTGTAGGTATCCAAGGATACCGTTGACAGTGTAAATGCATATTGTGTTTAACGTTTTCTTGCAATTGGCCTTAAGTGTTACTGAACCCAACATCATTGTCATGCTTTGAATGATTTTTTTGTCAGTCGAAAATATTGTGAGTCAATAACAAAAGTAAATATTTTAAAAGGGTTATGCTAATTTGTTTGGTTATTTTTCATCATCTTAATGTTTCAGCGGCATGATGTAGCATTTACAAGGCTTAATGGACGTTTCGATAGTTTTTAAAACTGGTATTTTGTGCATTTCACCTTTGTCGTCTGCCTTATTTAGACCTTGAACCCAGACTAATTTATAATATATTTTTTAAACATTGTAATCTATAATATTTTTATAATTTAAAATCAATTGATAAGTAAAAACCTATAATTAGATGTGTGAAAATACATGACTCTTTGCCGTCACAGTGTGTGAGCATTTAAAATATCGACAATTTTCGACAAATTTGGGTAATAGCTGATTTCGTTGGAAGAATTTAATTTTATGCGTACTTTACATTGCCTCGATCAATTTCAAAATAACTACAAACAAAGCCAAAAAAGGAACAATACAGTATGGCAACAATTGTGTCATGGGCAGTTTGATCTAGGAGCAATAAAATCAAAAGGCAATTAGGCCAAGGAGCAATTTTTACAGGGGCAATAAATCAAGGGACAATGACACCTTGAGGCAATCAGCTCGAGGGGCAATTTTACCCTAAGGGGCGATATGATTCATGGGCTATCTGCCGGATAGCCTTTTTACATATGAACGAAAAGTAGAACGCTTGAACATTATTCCATGCATACCTTAGAATTTGTAGCTTCCTTTTTAGAATTGTAGAAGAACTCCAAGATGGAGACTGGTATGGACAAAACCATTCCCAGTATTAAGATGTAGAATATTTCAGCCAGAGTTTCTAACGAAAGCTCTTCAGCTATTACTGTTTCTTGCTGTGCCTAAAATAAAATGGGAAAATGAAGTTGTTAAAGTGTTTGAATGAAACATAAATAACTTGGTTTCCATTGATACTTCCTCGTGTTAGTGGCGCATCTAGGACAGCATTTAAACGCTATATTTTAAAATTTTAACTTTGAACTTATCTAACCTTGCTTGTCACATCACATACTGATCTTCTTGACCACCACTTGTCCTCCAGGCCACTCAAAAAGCCATTTTCTTTAAGTCTCAGTACTTCCCTATTAATTTGGTGTCTACAAATGTATGTCAAACATCAAGACATGCTGTTCGGTATGATTAAACATAACTATCAATATTTCACGCTATAAAAAGCAAGTAAGTTATCTTTAAATTCATATTGGAACACTGTCACTAAATTATTTACAATACCTTAAAGGAGACCCTAGTGGAGTTCCTATTCCAAGTCCTTTATCATCCAAGTCCGATCCTACCCTCATGGTGTCGCAAGGTTTACGCTGATTTGTGTAATCGTTTTTCAGAGATTCAATTAGAAGCACATATTTACCTAGATAATTTACTCAACAGGTTACAAACACACTCCCATGTTTCCATCACTTTCTCCATCTCATTAACACTTACTTGATAAAATAAAGAAATTTATTTTTATGGAAACAAACTTTACCTTTTTTCTCCCTCACCAATTCAATTCCTTCGGCATAGCTTCTTACGTTGAGTTGATTAGGGCCGCTCATGAAATCAAACATCCGTTTGTACGCAGGTACTTCCGATCTCTGTTTTTTAAATGTTACACATTTTCATATATACAGTTAAGGGCGTTGCCCCTCGTTGCTGGTATTGCTGTAAGACTACTTTACTTCAAGTTGTTAACGAACCCGAAGATCGAAGACGGCAGGGACTTTTCTATTTAAGGGAGATATAGGAAAAACTCACCCTAAAGAATTCATAAGTTGATCCACCAAGTAGGGTTCCATACTGTATATCCGACTGCTGACTTAGATCCTCTGCCGACTTAATCCTTAGGTTGACAGATCTTACAACCGCAAAGTTGGCAGTGTACGTGGAAATTAGTATTAAAGTGAAAAATGACCAAACTCTCCATACTATTCTTCCGGCGAAGGATCTGAGCGGAACAAAAAAGCAGACATAATTGCTGCAAGTATTACACGCATATGTACGTGGGCAGGTACACACGGTGAAAATAGTACGCTAAGGTTTGCGTATGGAATTTGAAATGCCGACAGTGTGGAGAATGCCAAAGGCAAATATAATTTTTATGAAACGTGATAAATCTTTGAAATACGGCGGAATAGGAACAAGGAAAGTTATTCCAAGGTCCTGCCTGTATTGATCTATTTATTGTGCATGCTGATACTTTTCGACATGGCGAATTCAGTGTTGCTAACTACAGGCATGACTGAGCCAGGTCCAGAAGTACCAGCTGATACCAAACATAGCAGTATAGAAGCAAGACAATTCGGTACCTCTCCTTGTAGTCATATTTAGTGAAAATGCATATTTATTTAAAGGATTTCTCTTTAAAGGAAAATTTTGCATTTTATATGTTCATCTATGACCGTATGCAAACTGTATGACAGCGTGTTTTAAAGATGAAAGCGCTGCCAGAGGTTTTTAACGACATAAAATTAACCATTTACATGGTAGCGTTTACCGCCTCATGAACTTGGCACCAGCGATAGGTGTTACAATGCATCTATTGTCAAACCTGGGAGTTAAGTCACTTCCCCGTTGTACTAAAGCTGCGAATGAGAACCAAAGAGCATTTGGAAAGGAAAACCGATTACGTAGCATTCCCTCAGATTCCCTGGTCAATTCTGCAGAATTCCACCTGGATACCAGGTAGAGCACAAAGCTGACAGCAATGCATGCACCAATTACGCAGTACCTGTTAGAAGGGGAGTTAGGGCTACAACTAATACTGTAGTGATGCATTATTAGTATCATGTCTTACAAAATGTTTTATAGGGCTGAATAAATAATACCATGTATTTGTTGATAGTGGGCTCATAAAGCCAAAGACCATTAAAGTTGCCTTCTCGGGTTTGTAGACCATTATTGAGATTCCGTGGCTAAGGAAACGCTTTGTAAAGTCTACCACACGTTCCCGTTCCGCGGTGATTGTTAGTGCAGAGATTGAAACATCTGCCTCCTGAGCATGAGAATAAACAAATGTCACGTACATCAATCTACTGGATTCAGCCTGAATTTAATTTTACTTCCTGGCAGCTCAGTCAAAAAGTATTGTGGTTCGTAACGAAGGGGCTGAGAGAGACGATGAGATTTTAAAGGTTAGCAGTTTTATCATTCGTCAAGCAATGCAATCATTCACTTTCATTTGAGTTGCCTCTTGCTTTGCCTGGGGTACAAAAAATGTAACACGCAGACGTTAGCAGATATAGAAGTTTATGTTTATGGTGTTAATATATAGACTTGTGGACTATAGACTAGTGGACTTATGATTGCATCTCAATTAGAATGCAGGTCCTTAATTCTCTTTATTTTTAATATACGTGCACTATTTATTATCTGCAAAGACATCATCACATACACCATTGTGTTGACAGCAAGTAATTTTGTTTACCAATGCTAAGTAGTCCAAGATTTTAAATTTTCTTTTTCAATCCACCAAAGTTTGAAAATTTAAGTCTTACTTGGTTCAGTTTTGTTGAGATTTTTCATTAGCAAGTACATTGCAGTTTGCTGTAACGCCTTGCTAGTTGTTGTTTGAATTATATATTTTATATGGATATTTTGAAGCTTCTGTTGGAAACAAAAACATATAACAGTCTATCGGTGTGATTCTGTTGTAAAATTATAACAATGATCATATGAATGAGATCCTCATGAGATGAGGTCAATATTAATAGTTTGCCCTGGATTTCCAAAACCTTTATTTTAACATATTGTTCATTTAATTCTTGTAATTGCATTTGTTGTAAGATTATTGCCATCCGATCAGTTCTTTCCGATTTCAACATTTCCATGTGATATTATGTAAACAATAATAATCACATGCTGAAACCTCAAACATTTTTACGTACCAGAATATAGTATTATTGTTCTACATTGCAAATTAAATTTGAGTAAAAAATTGCAAAAAATTTGCACAAGCTTACGTGACGAACTAGCTCTCCTATCATACCTGTGAGGATTAAAGAGCAAAAAACTAATGGTCTTGTCATGTTATAAATATAAAAACTCTACAGATATGGATGCAATCATTTTTTCATTTTCAATGCTCACCATCCCATCCACCTGGCGAGGACGGACTTGCCGCTCCATATCTGCCATCCTTCACCAATTGTATTTTAACTAAATAAGCAGGTCAACCAGAAAATAGATCCTTTTAGTGACTTATATTGACACTAATCTGAAATCTGTAACTTTTTACATGTAAATTACAATCAGGTTTACATTTTATGTTCATATTTTTGGCAATCGTGTCAGCCAGGTCTTTGCAGAAGCCTTCAAAC
>JAHZNE010001233.1:0-13543 GCA_027744055.1 Callyntrura sp. NNG-2020 | reverse complement strand
TCACCTTTCTCCTATTTCCCGCGGTTGTGTGCACCTGGTACACTGGTTATAAAACATATCTTTTCTGCTGTGAGATGCAATTCGAAAAGGAAATGAAGTCGAGCTACCGAAATCTTACAACAGCGGAAATTATTCATTTCGAAAAGGGAAACGTGTGTCATCGTAACCCGATACGAAACATTTTAAGGAGTTACCGCGGCGGTTCGTTCTACTTTGAAAAAGTCATTTCAGAGGCATATAACAGAAATCAGTTTGAGATTAAACTAGAAGCATTAGATTTTACGGAAGCAGTGACCCTCGGTTGTGGAGAGTTTGGGTGTGTTTATAAAGCGGAGTTATCCGATGAAAATAAGGAAGGGAGTAGGACAACAGTAGCAGTAAAAACAGTGGATCCTGAATTGGCCGATGTGAATAAGTTCATCGCGTTGTTGACTGAAGCTAAAGTTATGACTTGCGTGGGGCAACATGAGAACGTGATTAGGTTGATTGGTCTTTGCACTCGCTTAATTGAAGAAAGTAAGTACTAGCAAATTTTTAGTTGTTATGTTATAATGGGACAATGATTACTAAAAACATTGTCTTCCACTTTTAGGAAAATTGTACATTGTCTCAGAATTGTGCGAATTAGGCAATCTGCGGGGTTATTTGAGAACAGAACGGCATTCATTTGTCGATCAACTTGGGTCGTCCGCTATTGCGCCAAAAAGCATGTTAGATAAAGAAGTTATATCTACGTCCGACTTGATACGCTGGGCGTATGAAATTTGTAGCGGGATGGAATTTCTGGCAGGAAAAATGGTACAATTCATTACACAGGCACCGTTGACTAGTGTGTATTTTATCGTTATTAAAAGTGTTTATGTATGAGCATTACAGATAATTCATGGTGATCTTGCATGTCGCAATGTACTTTTGAGCATGTCTAAAACTGCCAAAATAACCGATTTTGGATTGTCCCTACGACTGTACACCTACAACATTTATCAAAAACGTACGGAAGTGCCCCTACCCTGGAGGTGGCTTGCGTTGGAGTCTCTTGTTGATCTGACGTTTTCTACGTATTCTGACGTGTGGGCATTTGGAATCTGCTGCTGGGAAATATTTGAGTTGGGGACGAGACCCTGGCCGGAGTTCACTCATTTTACTTGCGACTTTATTGAGGCTTTAAAGGAAGGGTGTGTCCCGGAAATGCCGAAGAACTGCAATGATGTCATGTTAGAAATTTTATTTGCATATTCGATTGTTAAGTATTCCAAACAACAAAACGCTCGTTATTTACATTTTATCCGATCTCATGTGTTCATGAACTGTGTTATATTCATAGATACAAAGTAATGCTTTCTTGTTGGAAGCCAGTGCCTGAGGAACGACCGAATTTCCAAACCTTGAAGCGGTCATTCCAATCTATTCGGGAAGAACTAAAACTAAATTGATAATGTTGTATACATAGCGCATAGTAGCATCAAAATTTATTGGTTGATGTCACTCGTAACTAGATTTATTATGGCGGTTTCATCCATTTCCACCACTACGTGCAACAAGATTTACCCACAAATGTTTTGTATAAGGAAGTAACGCCAAAAATTGTGTGCAGTTAACTTGCACAACATGTTCCGTAATAAAAGCTAAAAACTTAATTCAAGGTCAATTATTTCAAAGTTTCCAAATATACTGAAGCATCCAGCAATGAAGTATCCCTGTGAGCATAGTAATTTTTGGGAGGCATGACTATATATTTAGTGATTTTTTATGTTTCGGATCACATCTTCATGCCCACTTTCAAAACCTTCCATCATCAAACGAAACTTTCACAATAACGTTAACAAAATCAATAAAAACAGGGAATGTCCAACGCTTCTTCATTTCTGAATGACGTTTGCATTGACCAAAGGAAAATAATTTTTTCATATTCAATACCACAATGTTAATGTCAAAGTTAATGTATAACTGCTACCCTATGTATCGTGGGAAATAAATAATTACCACTTTTCGAAGCTACATTGTTCCTTTGGGACAGGCCTGTGCTAGTGGAACAATTTAGGTGGCTTTTAAACATCATCGTTGGGGAAGCCCTGGTTTAAGTTCAGTAAACATGTCCCGGGAAAATGTTGTTGTCGACAGAGTTACTACTGACCATATTGTTTACGTAAGTAACTTATAGCACTTCTGTCCTTAGTACTGATTTGATCTCAAACTGTGTCTTGCGTCATCGTTGTTTAGATGACAACAACTTAATTTATGTTATTCTCTTTTCTTCTGGAGGAATACATAAAATGGGATGGGCATTCCAGTTTTCACTAGGTCGTTATTTTATTTTACGAATAAGTTATACAATTTATACTTACATAAATTATCTTTATTACATGTTACTATTACGGTGGTACGTAAGATGAAACATAAGGGGCCATGCATTATTCACATAGCCAAAACTTCGATCACTAGATACTATAAAAGCTTACTTGAGCAAATAGATGTGTCAGACTCAGACAAAATATGAAAACGGAATGATCGTACAGTATATATCATTTTTGGCTAAGCAATAATATCTGAACTACGACCATTTAAAAGGAATGTTATTGTGACTGGGGAAAATCAAAACAAGGTAAAGGTGGGTCACGAAGCATTTAGAAGGAACTCATAGCATTCGTTTATCATCGTTGGGTAATTGGTGCGTCTGCAAAATTATACTTAAATACAGGGAAGGACAGTGTAAGTAAAATCGAATTACAAAACGTAGAATTCAATAATGATTTTGTAAACCGTCTCACAGTTGTTTATAATTATTATAAAAAGATCATGAATAAAGCATTCGTGAAAAGTCGGGCTACAAACTTGCCCTCGAGTTTGCAGCACGATAGACAAACTTTGTGCAAGAATGTTAAATATCATTGAATACTACGTTCAAAATACTACAGGAAACCTATTATCAATAAGCATGAAAAGTCATTGTAGTTGACCTACTGCACCATTTATAAAGCATGTGCAAATCAATTTTTCCTGCCATTTTGCTTTATTGGGACAGCTGTCATGCCCAAATTTAAATTAGCTGAACTTGCACGCTTCTTTGATAAATTGCTGGTGTACCTGCATATCGTTTGTCACCCAAATACTGTCAATCTCCCCTGCTGGGAAGACGCTGGCGAAACATGTTTAATGTTATGCCAGATAAAAACCAGATTTACATGTAAAATTGGAAAATCTCATGATGCGCTGCTATGAAATGATGCTGAGGAGGGACAAAACTATACTTTGTGCTTGAAGCGCACATCCGAAAGATAGTAACTGAACTTGAACAAATCACATTTGTAATGTATTTTGGAAACACGACGTCTCTCAAAAATTGATTTTTAATGGCGTATTTTTTGCCAAAGACTGTGCTCTCTGTCTGTTAGCGTCGCTCCCGCTTTTTCATTACGCACTACCCATCATATTTATGTGTATACTATTCTCCATTTTCCGTACTACATTTTTGGGCAAGAAACTTTACTTATTTTATTGCCATTACCATCAGCCCGGCGTTCAAACGTGAGGGAGTGCATTATATCGACTAGAAGGATTTAAGTACCTGCCACGCGTACACGGTTCTTTCAACTTGTCTGTGCTTGCGTAATTTGGAAGATAGGTGCATGGTAGTGTATAATGGTTTTGGGCGTCCTGTCTCTAATTTGATTTCCGGAAGTATTTTCCTTCATACTTAATGCTAAATTTATGCTGTAGGAATAATTCATTTTGCAAGCACTTCAGCAGAGAGAACCCTGAAGACTTAGGACACAACTTGAAATTCCGAAAATTTGCATGGAAGGTGTCCTAAGTGTTAGTTATTGGAATATGCAAATTCCATATAGTAATGTAACTACATTCAGAAGTTATGCCAGCATCAAAATTGTAGCCCGACTTTCCACGAATGCTTTATAGTTACAGACACTAATGCAGCACAGAATATTCAATAACAACCCAAATATGCAGACATTTAATTAAGCTAATTCAAAGTTGGATAAAATTCGGTCTATAAAGCTCTACAAATGAAACGTTTATGCCAAATTCAAATCTTTGTTAACGGCATTATATACAACTTCAGTTGGCTATATTTATTTTTTTCCTAACGAAGTAATGCACTGAAATATTACGCCATGTTCCCAACCCTGCACCGTGCCACCTAATTAAATTTCCAAGTTAGCCAAAATAAAACAAAGTAGGTTGTTTGTTTCAAGAGTCTGTAAATACGAATATTTTGTAAAATATAATATAACATTTTCCGAATAGCCGAGCAATGTTTCATAGCATCAAACGGCTTTGTACTTGTCACATTTCACTAATATCTCAGATTTAATTGAGAAAAAAAACTAAGCAGAAAGTTGAAAAAATGATTCAATCACAGGGATTTTTACCGATTGTTGAGGAAGCAAACAGCTTTTTCAAATCAGTTTCGGGCTCCTTGTTTGTCTTCAACAAACGGTCGCAACTTTTCCAGATACGAAATAAGTCCTGGGCCCGCCGAGGTTACCAGGCTCGCTACCTTCTAATGATATCGTTTTCTGTATTCGTTTCTCTGCGTATGATCCAAAATTCTTACATGAACAACAAGCATCAACTAAATCAGGAAAGAATCTCGGGAGGAAAGCACTAAGGTAACAAAGAGTATACACGTATTTCTATTGACAGTAGCAGCTTTCGTCGGACAGTATTACAGAGTAAGAGGAAACAATCCTGAGAGTTACGTGGAATTCCTTAACGGATTGCTGCAAATGGACCTCACACTTGTAGACGAAGGTATAACTTTTGCCAAAATAAATTTGCCAATTTATTAATTTTAATCCCCTTTTTTAATGTAGACAATTCAATCTCAAGAAGTTCACGATCTATCGTTTTGGCTCGACTTTACCTTCTATTGTGTACCCGTGGACCGCTCCAAGGTTTTATCTTGGCCGCCGCTGGATGGAGTGTAATCAATCCGGATGAAGCATTCAATATTGTCAACATATTTCTCCCTCAAGACCTATCTTACGGAAACATTGTTGGTATACTCAGAATTCTAGCATTATTAACGACATTTCTTGTGAATTTGATATTTTGGACTGTATGCATATGTACGGGACATCGGGTGGTTGCCGACATTTTGTTGGGTACATTATCGCTGAGCTTCTTTCAACAAGAAATTACAAGGTATTTTCCAATTACTATTTCTAGTCTACTAAATTAGAGTTCGATTTGTTGAAACGCATTTTTATACTTTGTAGAAAATTTCAAATGTTACCTTCTCAGCCAATGTATAATAATACGAAGCAAGATATTCGAGTCGAAAAAATTGTGAATAAAGTCACTCAGCAACGAACCCTGCAAATACTAGTGGAACGATTTAACGGATGCATAAATGTAATACTGTTTCAAACACTAATTACAACCGGTTTTGTACAAGTGACAAACATCCTCATCTTGCTCGGACCGGAGCCCATTCCACTCTGGATGAAGATGTATTTTGCTACAATGGCTGCTGATATGGCATTTGTGATCTTGTTTGTATACAGCTTTTCAGGGAATCTACACAAATATTCTATTGGCTTCAAACGTGTACTGAAATCTGAAAGGTGCAACGTCATAGAACGATTTGGTAGCAACTCAGGGAAATATTTTTCTAAATTTGTATTAAGTTCTCCTACACTCAAAATCAGATTTGGCTTGTCTAATTATATTGACAAAACAACACCTTTAATCTTTCAGTCATTTTGTGTTAACAAAATTGTGGACTTTTTACTGATTAAGAAATAAGCATAAATATAAAGAAATATGGAGTAGAATGCCGGATAAATATTTAGATACTTGAACATAAAGTGACCGCTGCAAAGTGGTTTGCAGCATTTTTTATAATTTATTTTCACGGTTTGATTTTCTACCATAGTATATCTTTCCTGCTAACAAACATGTACTGTAGTATGAACGTAACTATGATTCTATATATACATTGTATTTCCCTGATAGATGTTTAAGGTAGATTGTAAACAATTATTATGTAAATAAATTTAAATTCAAGTTTTACTATACAAACATTTATTTATAATTACTGTACAATTATATAAATTGAGTATCTTATGAGAAACCATGTCGACGTACAAGCATGCATTTATCTGCTGATGATTAAATGCAGAGATAATTAATAGGTAAATGTTTCTTTTGGCTCTTACGATAATTATTATAAGAGCATTCAATAATTCGTTTTAATGCTAAAACTACACACAAATGTTGCTATAATTTATTGTTAAACTTTATTATGCTCATGCCAATAAAGGTGAAAATATTTTACCACGATATTTGTACAACAAACAAAATAATGTTAAAACTTTTCTGTACGAAAACAACATACTAATATCAATTTATAAACGATAAACAAATTTTTGTTCATTAAACACATATTAAAATGTAAATGTATTGATTGTAGAAAGAAATGAAGACTTTAAAATAAATAATTGTATCATCATTCTACAGAAATTGAAAAAAATAATCTTACAAGAGCATGCTTGTTAGAACAAAGCATATGATAATGTGTCCAGGTTAATTAAAAACGACCGTAAAGATATGTATTTCCGATCTTTCATATTAAAGGTTTTCTGGCAATTTTATTAAATCATCCAATAATTTAATAGGCGATTACATTACAAAAGGATCCACTGCATCGTCCAATGGACACTAACAATTAGGTACTATAGGAAATTGGAGCTTCTCTTTTTCCATTTAGCTCTCTTTCTTCCATTTTCCAATATTCAGAAGAAAAAAATCGAGTGAACGTGGAAGTTGTTCTTCAATTTGGATATTCATTTCGATGATCAATTTTCAGAACTCTTCAGAAATATCATCTATTGACAGATAAAATATTATATTTAAATGTTCCTTATTACATTACAGCTTTTATCAATCTAGGTATGGGAAAGCAGAAGTTTAATGACAATAACTTTAGCCTCAATTCAATAACCGTAAGTACATTCTATTACATACTCTATTCCATCCAAAAAAGAAAGATTGAGTACCAACTGTGTCTTAACATTACTAATATTTGCTCAAGACGTTAGCATAAATCTAAGGTTGGCACAAATTCAAGAAAATTAATTATTTATACAGTGTTTCGTCAACGAATGTCTCACTCTATATAATGTTGATGTATTTAGATGTCCAAACTTAAAATTTATTAACAGTTGGTTAATATTTTATTTTCCTACTTTAATCAAGATATGATACAACGATATAATGAAATAGTAAAACATGGGCTTAATTTACGTCATTGGCATTCTGGCATAGTGTTTACTCCTCCAAGTGCAAATATTGGTTATACTAAGAATAATAATTAGCCATCTGGTACATCAACGAAGACTATTTTCATTGTTAATCTATATTTGAACCCGTAAACATTACAACTTGTAATTAACCCTGAAAACTGTTAGATATCATGGGATGACAAAGGCAGCATAATACCAAATCTCCTTCATTATGCTTTTCTTTCACATGTTTATTACAAATTTGTCAATTCGAGCTGTTTCTGGATACATTTAGTAAAGCATTTCTCCATAAATGGTTTCTGATATGAAAACTTCAATGGGTGAATCTGGAAGTCTTCTTTCTGCCACAATATTAACTTTCCTGAAAAGAATCGACGCTTACGGAACGGTGCCTTTTTATTGGGAAACATTTGAAGGCACCTTGAAGCATAAAAACTATTTCAAAATTCTAAAAGGTCGCTGTATTGTATTGGTGCAGCTTCCTATTCACAATAGTAACTATCGGGCAAGTAATGCAAAGTTGGAGCAATGCAACCCTGCCACAGAAAGTGTATTGGTCTGGTAAAATCGCTTTGTTCACATGGGCCATACCAAGTTCCTACGTTTGCTATAACAGAGCCCCTGCCATTGCAAGCTTGCTAAATTCCATGATTTTCTTCGAGAAAAAGCGCAATTCTACTAAAGTATACAAACACATGAAGGAGTATGATTCGACTAAAAATTCAATTCATAGTATCCGGAAAACAATTGGTATTTTGGCTTACGCATGCCACATGGGCATTGTTGGAGCCCTGATTTCTGCCAAGGGTCCCTGTGCTCCTGATCGTGTTGGACGGTTTCTAAGTCCAACTTGCCGTGCATCTGCAACCACTTCCGGTGGACCGCCTTCTTTGGGGCTCTATACGCTAGAGGAAATCATGGCACGAATAAGTATTGGAGCTGTGGGCTTCGTTGCTTATACCAGCATTTTTTCTATGGCGACATTCATGGCATGTTTAGTTTACATTCAAGGATTCAGCTGTCGAGTGTTCCTTCAACACAGTAACTGGTTAGTGTAAAAGTGTAATTTTTATAACGAAATTGCACATATTGTTGCATTAAATTGAATTATTTTTCATTAGGCAATTTTCCAATGCTCAACGGGATGTTAAAATTATAGAAGATGGATGTAAGCTGTTCCGACAAATTCAATTGTTGCTTGTCTGTTTCCGTGACATTTATTCCTTGGAAGTTCTACCTAGCATGGTAGCGGGATTGTCCGGCATGCAAATTGGCTGCCTATTCATGGGCGTTCATTTAATGCAAAAGAATCAACCATTGACAAATGTCCCCAAGACTGTGGCCCTCCTGTGGGCATTTATAGAAGCGGCAACAGTTTTGGTCAGTGTGTTTTCTTGTCTTGGCAAGGTTTACAAGGAAGGGGTGCTGACAAAACAGAGAATGAATGACAGTTTATCTGTCGTGAGAAAGAAAGAGTTCCGACTTTGGTGCAAGTCTTGTCCGGTGGTGAGGTTTCATTTTGCAAAGCTGAATTTCATTGAACCCTTGTCCATTTTCAATTTTGAGAATTTTGTTGTCTGTCAAACCATTGGATTACTGTTAATTGACAAGGAATAAACGCATTGCAACGGTGTATCATATTGCCCCGTTTCGTGACCACCAATTATCTGTCTAGTCAGATAGACGCTTTGCTATCCCACAATCTGTTACTCCACAGTAAGTCATGCGCGCGATGCCAATGCAGTCACACCGTCAGTCTAGTTTTTGGTCAGTAATATTGGTCGTTCCTGCAGTCAGTTCCAAGTGTTCAAAAGTAAATAATCGGTTCCAAATATTAAATTAAAATAAATAATTTCCTGTTAGTATGTCAAGTGCTCCCCCTCCCCTCCAATTAATTACTTACAGATATTTATTAAATTAGTGTACCCCTTGAAGAACAGAACCTTCAACGGTAGCCCAACGGCTCCAATTAAACTTAATCTCCTAATCAATCTTATTCATGATCAGCCTACTACCGCCCCAATATCTCCCATACCAACCCATATCATTAGAACATACGACTTTATGCATTAAGCATCTACAAATATGCTTTGACAAATAGTAATGTACTGTAAAACTAAACCAGAGAAATTAGTTTACAACCTTCCTATTTTCAGTTAAATCTTCAACTATGTATTTGAAAAATTGCAAAGTGTACTACCTATTCAAACAATGCAGACCCATTATTTCCAATATGTGCTGCATTGAAGGCAAATGCGTTAAAATTTGAAACCTCATTTGCATGCATGCATGTTCATTTATTAGCTTTGAATGAAAAATATACATTGGAAATACCGGTTAAACATAGCTATATGCTGAAGAAGTGTGCAAATAAAGTGTTACGATGGTGTTGAATAGAACGATTATTGTAGATTGTAGATTATTTCTATTCTCAACATTAAAACGGTTTAGATAACCGTTTTTGTATTTATTTGTTTTCACGGCCTGTAATTGTTGTTGAAATTGACTTTAAAATCTAAAGAGAATGCATTTTCATTTAAAACGCAAACGATCGCCAAATTGATTAAAAGTAAACCGTTATTTTTTTTTCTTTTCCACGTCACCCTTGAGAAAAATAACGGCAAGTTGGCGAAAGCTCAATTCTTAAAAAAATCCCCCTCATTAACTTTTAAAATGAGTTTCAGTAAGACGTAAAACATACTGCAAATTTTGATTCACATTAGTCTTAACATGATGAACATTTAATAATGCAAATTAAAGTGTGCTTTAAAATTATTTACAATGTTTAGTTTTTAATTTTATATACATGTTTACAATTCTTAATTAATTATAATTAAAAGAAGTATGTTTCAAAATATAGTATGAGTCATTATGTTAAATCAAAAGCAATTGACGTATTAAATTATACCAGCTTTTACAATTTGTAAGTAACACTAGTATATATTAAATTACTGGATTAGTTAAAGAATTAGTATCAATACCATGATGGTGGTAATGTATATTCAAAAATAAAATTTGTTCCCTTAAACACCACAATATATCAGTGCGACCAAAGGATATCAAATCATTGGTTCTTCAGCTTTTCTGAACACTTGCCATATCTAGAAAACAAGTTCAACGTTTCTTTTCATTAACTGGGCATCCATAAAATAATTTCTGGGGCTTGAAACTCTTTTCTTGGAGTCACTAAACATTTCACACTGAAAATTATGTCACGATGTTAAACAAGTTTTACATTTACCCTGTTTCACGAATTATTATTAAATAGCTATTTCTATTCGTGCGAAAAAACAAAACGTCCTTATTTTTATAAATTGCTCCATTTAAAAAGTAACCGCTCCATTTAGTAATACCTATCAAATTTTTCCATTTCTAAGATATTATATGACAGATAATTATACTAAACTAAGTAACTTTTATTAATCCTACAAGTAAGAACCTTAGGCCTTTAGAACTAATCGAATTAATTACTTTTTGAAATTAATTAATTAAAATTACCAACATCAGAACACTGGCATTAATATAAATTAGTTTTTATTATAATTTTAGGCATGAAAACACGTCTAAGTAGGTCATCCCCTTGCGTTGTTATCTTAACAATTTAGCGACTGTTCGTCCACTCGGCATTAGTGAATAGCATCGGCGGTGTGAATTTAATCAATGTTAATTCATCTTAATTAACAGAGAATTTAAACAGAACAAAGAATAAATGCCTACAATTCGTCAATTTGCATTACAATGCCTTCACGTACTACCATCAACCTCAGTCAGTGCGTTAGAAATATTTAAATATATGCCCTTATTTTTAATATTAGTGTATTTTGTTTTGAAATCTATCCAAAAGACCATTTGTAATGTATACAACATTGAACGTATATATACATCTTATTTCCAATATGCACATTTCAAATGTGCTTATATTGTGTTGCATATTTTGGTCTGTAACTCCAACACATTCTTTAGAACAGAAAGAGTTTCTGAACTGCTGCTCTGACAAAATAAATCCCGTCCTCATTAACTTTCATAAACTTTTTAAAACTTGTTTAAATTTGGTAAATAATCATCAAGGAGATGACATGCCATCTCTTAAAGTTCCTATTATTTTACGTTTCATTAAACTACCTCCCTGGAATGGACAACACCGCCATTACAACTTCACAAATGAGGACGAATTTAGATTTTATCGGGTGCACGATAACTTTGTCACCAGTTTATACATAAACAGAAATAACCAAATGTTGTCCTTAGAACACAGCAAGATGTCCGGCAGTTCCAAACCTTGGAATTGTGAGACTTCTCTGGATTTTCGCCCTCCCCATAACATTTTACAGTATCCATACGGCCTTCAAAATATAACCTTGCTGCAAGTAAGCCACTGGTTGTTTGATCGACAGCATTATACCACTGTAAACACAGGCTTGCTAATTACAAGACCCCCCGCATCGATTCACATATTAGCCATGGAAACAGAAAACGAGGAAGAGATCACTGCTTGGGTGACGGCAATAGCCATGTCCACAAAACGATATTTCCCAAACTTGGATCAACTGTTGCTAATATGTGGGGCCTTGGACACCGCAGGCAAACCATCGAAAAATAAAATGCGCCGGCTCAAAGGAAGGCTTCAAGGGCAAGAATACCCCATTTCGTTCTACCCCATTCCTCATAAATTTATAAATGTACAAGAACTCTTAAAATTTGCAGCGCACCATGATTCCTTTGTTAGTGAAGAGATACTATGCTACCGAGTATATGATCATTGGACTCCCGCGCATGATCACCATTATACTGTAAACAGTCCATTACGCGACATTCCACGTCAGATCATACTGGATTTTTCTCAAGTGGAAATGTGGCGGAGCGTCAGTGGAAACTTGAGCTACCTTCACAGACAGGCCGATGAACAAGATGTCTGTGCTTTTTCTGTCGGTCGAATTAAAAGGGGAATTAATGAACAATCGGCAATAACCCCGTTTCTTACCCAGCAATACAGATTTGTCAGTTGTGGTCGGGCAGAAAAAGAGAGACTATTTTTCAAGGAGCTCGTTTCCAGCTACGACGTTTACTCGTGGATAGTTTCTGCCGTTTTCTTTTTATTGATAATCCCCATCGCATTGTCACTTATTACTGGGGTTACCGTTGTAAAGCCGTTGGACGTCAAGGGTGGTCTACGAATTTCCAAACAGTTAAATGTCCCCTACTTTGCCAATATGTTGAGCTCCTGGAAACTGTTGGTAGAACAAGGCGATCCGTATTCCCCTAAAACTGTGGCAAATATCCCCGCTCGGTTTCCACTGACCACAGCGTATTTAGCTAGTCTCGTGTTGGTCAACGCTTACAAAAGGGACAATATGCTCCGGCTAATACAACCCGTGCTAGACGTACCTTACACGGAATTATCTCAACTGATCACCCACAGCTTCACAATCTTCACCATGTCTAGCGGCATAGGGTGTTCAGACTCGCGTTTCTGTAACCCGTTGGATTTAAGATCTCGAGGGCCCCACTGGTATTTTTCCCCATTTCTACACAAACTCTGGATAAAATCAGTGGTGGAACAGTATAAAGGGACCACAGCAAAAATACATGCGCAGCTTAACCGTCACACTAAAATGCTACCGTTGCAACTTTTACAGGATATTGGGGTATCTCACAAGAAAAAAAGTACTTCAGACATAAATAGTTTTGTTTATTTTCAACTCCAGGAAAGTAAATATTTGTATCAAGAGTTGAAGCGTTGCTCAAAATCGGCCGCAGTTGTTCCGGAGTTTGATGCTACGGAAATGTTTATCAAACTTCGAGCTAACTGGGACCACAATCAGGTGTTTATTGGAAAGGAATCTTTGGTGACCATTGGGGATTTTTACATGACGTCTATTCAACCTTGGAGACATAAGAAATTCTTGCCACCGGAAATTAGCAGACGTCTCAACAGTTACATTTCCTCGGGAATATTGAAACGATGGAAGGTGATTACACAATCCCTTGGAACAATAAGAAGCTATGCAAGAGAAAAGTCGTTTGTTAATCATTTGGAAGTATTAAATAATTTGGCTCCTAGTGCCGCAGCTTTGGAAGGAAATATTAGAGTAGTATTTAGCTTATACGTATTACTTATCAGTGTAGGGACCACTGCTTTCGTGATCGAGCGTTTTATAATTACCTTTGGAAGGAGAATATTACGTTTTTTGGGAAAATGGTACGGTTGGTTTTGTACACGTGTACCTTGTTGGAAATAAGACGGCGCTATTGACAAAAATATAATACAATGTCATCCC
>JAHZNE010001232.1:0-29689 GCA_027744055.1 Callyntrura sp. NNG-2020 | reverse complement strand
AACTGCTACTCTTGCTACATTTACTAATGTGCACAGTTTAATAGCATTTCATTGTTCTCTTTATATCCAACTATCCCAGAAATACCTCCTTTAAATGCTATGTATTTCAGGTGGAAACGTTCACCTATTTTTGGACACTTAAATTTTGGAAAATATACCAGTCACAGCAATAAATCGGATTCAAGTCATGTCATACAAAAATGCCGAAAGTTATTATACAAATAGAATCCTATAGAGATAGAAGAAGATTCCATCAAAAACGCCCTGTGGCGTGCACACAACTGCCCAGTCCGAGCTAATGTTAGCAACATTGAATTTGCCGCATCCAAATCTACCAGTAGGCACCAAAATTAGCATCATCCAGGCAAGACACTTGGCGACCTTTCCTTGTAAGTTTGAGTTAACGCATAAGCATTGACTGCTACTTTCACTACGAAATCATCCAGATATTTCATAACCAAAATTTGGTAACCAAATATTTTTAGAGCTAAACCTCTTGACTTTCTGACTAGTCGCATTATTGGTTTTCCTTAAATACAACTCCTACAAATATTAATATCATGCAGTGCTTTTTGTCATAGACTAGTCTTGCTTGTCGCTGGTGGCTTAGGAGAAAATCATTTGGTTTAACAAAATGTATACACATATGAAATAAATTTATAACATACATGTATAAGTATTTACGGGTATCTGAAAACCTGATGACATGCAATCCTGGGTACCTCTCATCCGGGCAATCTGACGACGTTTTTTCCTTTCGATGGTATTTTAGCAATAAGGCGACGAGCACAGACTTTATACATGCTATTATTTTAGACGGCGTATTTTTTAATTTAAAATTTTTAGCAAAATTTATATTATTTGCATGTCACCTATGCATACAGCGATATTTACATATCACTCAAACAATAGTTCTGTATGTATGTATTTCATAACATATAGAATTAAAAAGATGTACATAGTACATATTACAATTTTTCATTTACTAGAAAGAACTGAATGGGTTGTTCGTGTCCCTTTGTATAGCTTGATGCGAGATGTGCTCATAACGTTTGATCCAGAAGTCGTTTGGGTATGAAGTAAACATTATGCCTACATACTTTCACCCTTACTTTACAGAACCATTTATTAAATTTTGCTCCAACAACAAAATTTTATGATTCCAACCTACCTTTCCACTCCAAGAAATGGATAGGCAAGTCGTATTTTTTTTTATATCTTACTGGTGTATATTGCAAATTGTGTAGAAAGGGTACAAATTTAAACTATATATTTTCTACGATTCAACTTGAATGTAATTGAAAAAAGTTTTTAGCGAACAGAAAGCGAGCGAATTCATAATTCCTAAGCTATCAAGATACTGATATTTACATAAACAGGACTTTAAGCAAACACTATTTAGCTCTAATGCTTTGTTGTATGTTTCACACAGTGAAAGCATTGAAAACGACAAATTTTTATCCAGAGAATTTCTCCAAAAGGAAGAGAGATACTTCATTTGCATCACCGTTATCCCATGCAGAGGAAAAGTTTGTTCACATGGAAGGAACAGCGAGGTTAGATGGTAGTGAATGGATACAAGAGCTAGAGCTTGTGGAATGTAAGCTGGATCGGAACTCCTCCTCTGTGGGATGTATACGAGGCCTGTCCCCTAACCGAGTATCCGCCCGCTGTCAAGGACGAATCGACCAGGCTTTTACTTCTCATCTTTCTCCTTTCTCTCCTACACAGCGTATTTCTTCTGTGTGAACAGTACACTTGCGCCCTGTGTTGTTATGGTATGATGAGTGTCAGAATAGCTACCGCGTGTACCTTTCTTACGTCTTGCATCGCCACAAAATACCTACGTACGGCAAACATCACAAACTAACTGTGTTGGTAAACTACACGGAGAAGAAAGTGCTTGATTAAACCAAACATTACCGCTTTCAGTAATACTTTGAGTATATTGTATAATATCTACAAAATATGTACATGCATAGTGTATATGTTGGCAGGGCAAGGTGATTTTCATACCGTAAAACAGCAACAATGCAGCAGAGCCAACACCTAGCTTTCCCGTACATCGCCCCGTGCTGCTACAACCCGCTATAACAAACACGATGTGTGTATTTTTGTTACCCTGTCTCTTCTACCCGTTACTACCTGGTGTGCCCGCTTTCTACTTTACGTTTTGTACGTATTTTTCTGTAAATTTAACTGCTGCAGTACACTGAAACTCTGGAAAGCACACACTCACGTAGATTTGAGCCTGGTCCAAGTCCAACGCCATCACCGCCACCACCACCAGACAGGCATCAATGTATCGTATATCGCCCTTTTCGTACGTACCAAATACAAACGAACATTTCTGGAAGTGAAACACGCCACAGCATTCGAATGAGAAAATCTGCTCCTTTCCTATCGCTACTGGATAACCCATAGCGAGTTGGTGGTGTGCTGGTAAACTTGACTTGTCGTATTCCATCTCTCTACTTTCCTTTTTCCCAGGGATAAATAGTTGGAAAAATTATACACATACATACATACTGTTAAAGTACGTAGCAGCAGAAAAGTGGCGACTGGTTCGACCGCTCACTCTGTCTCTCCCTTCTTTACTTCGTTTTTACTACAATCTCTTTCTCTCTCTATCTCTTTACTTTCTCGAGTCTTCGTTCTCCTTCCTCTTCACTTGCCCGATAATTGTTTTTATCCGTTTATTTGTACTAGCACGCCAGCTACTACATTGCTGGTTTTACCACTTAGTTTTGTACATTGGCAAAAACAGTTTAAACTTTCCTTTTCGTCGAGGCTATCCTTTTCCAACCGAGCGTTGGTGGTGGCTTTGGCTTGGCTGGGCAGCAGAAAATATCCGTCTGCTATATGCCTGGGCTACTGGCCTCGCCTTAAAATTTTTGTGGATACGTCAGCAGAGAGACATCCAACCACGCTGACCTGACGACTCTCCTCCAAATCAGTAATGGAGTGAGCAGGGGCTATTTGTATCCCGTAACCGCCATCAATTCCAATTTTTTCCAGTGTGATTTTTTGTCGTATAATTATCGTACGTGTTTCATCTCTTGTTTAAATGTGACAGAAAAGAGTTTCGCCATCTTCACATGAATTATTGTCCACATTTATAGCTTTCATTTATTTCTTCATTTCCCTTTCATTTTCGAAATCTTGTACATTCTGTAAGTAAGTGTATATATATACCCTATACATATCCTCTGCAAGTATATAAACTGTCAAATGTATCTTTATCTGTGATTCTTGAAACGGAAAGAAAGACAATCAGTTATCATTAAAAGAAACAAGAAATATCAAAAGTATTCGCGTCAAGACCGAGGGTTCAAAAAGCATATATCAAACATATCGACGCAACGTCAATGGTAGCGCGATTCTAAGTATCCAGCTTGTGATTGAAAATTTTTGAAGAAATCTTCAAGAAATTTATTTTGTGACAAGTGGTTACTTATAAAAGCCGTCAAAATTTCCCGATTCGTGCAAGCAAATTTGGGGGGTCTGAGGGACTACATTAACACTCGTGTAGGGCCCGTCATCAACGAGGTTTCAAGTAAGTCATTTTTAAAACGGCTTCTGTCAAGTAGCTTAAATATTCATCAATATGCATAATAAACATGCTTCTGCTTAATTATTTCTATTGGTGTCTGTAACTCATTGGTTTGGCTAAAAATCGTATAAATGCAGCGTTAGCTACTGATTACTTAAGCATATGTCATACACAACGTCATATATGGCTATAAGGTAACACAATTTAACAATATCCAAACCAAAACTGTTCTGCGATTCTCCCGTCGCTTAAAAAGTTTGGGGGAATGTGAAATTCTTAGATTTTCCCCTCCCGTAGTAAAAGCAATAGCAACATGTACGCATTGGAGTTTTGGGGTGTCTTACAATTGCTTTCCTATCATTCCGGCGTGACTAAACGCACAATGAAATGGAAAGGATCTTTTGGTCTCCCGGTTCATGCCTGATTTAGCTTAATCCCCTGAAAAAGCTCACTAAACCGCTGCATTTTTTTCTATTTTTTGTTGTGGGTCTGACTTTGTGGCCTGATATGGAAAAATTGTTGAGTGCTTTATGTCAAATGATAGGTGGTATTGTTAACATCTGCGTTACATAACTTTGGAGGCACATAAGATTATCAGATACACAATTACTAACTTTTCAGTGCTGACTCGAAGAAAACAAGTAATTTAAAAGATTACCAATTTGGGAAGGGATTTGTACACTAACTGTATTGCATTCAATCTTAAAAGCTGTAACTCTGTCCCGTACAAATAAAATGGTCTTAAAAAGCATAGACATATTCTTCATCTCTTTCCCAACTTCTCATTCGACTCGGTATCAGTATTCAAGCCGTATGAGGACTATCAGACGCCAACATCATAATAAAATAGTTGTACTCTAAATTACCTACCTTCTGACCACTGATAGTAGTTCCATATCATACGAAATTCATGGCATTTATACAGGCATTAAAATATACTTCAAAGTTTCTGTTGGTTTACACCAATATGTTTAAATGCGCAATTTCAACTTTGATTTTTTTTATCAGTAGATTAATTACAAAGCATGCAAGTTTGTAGGGATTATACTGTCTTATGACTGATATATTTATTAATTATGTGTACCACATCTAAGCAAAGATGTAAGATTTGCCTTGACTGCACTGCAAGGGATTTGTTCAGACCTGTGACACAGATACTACAAAAAAGTCTGTTTATCGTACTAAATTATTTAAATTAAACTTTCTTTTGGGATTTTTCTGCGCTTTTGACAAACAAAAGCATTACGCTCTGAATGGTTTAGTATGTACAATGTATGTTGTATGTGTGATTGAAAATAAACTCCCAGGCAGAATTTTTATACGTTAAAATATTCTACATATACATCCAGTATGGATTGTTTGAAGGGGATTTATTACCATGCTCTATTTTCAGCTTTGACAACAGCTTGTTTATTCCCAGGAGTAAGTAGGAACAACAATCGATAATTTTTCTACCAATGCGGCTCGATAAGACGATATAAAATATAAAGTAAGCTAGTATCTAGGTACACAATAACCTACAGTGAGCACATGCATAAAAGCTGTTTTGGTAGGGAGATGCTGGCGAGAGGGTGTAAGCATTATGACGTGTGCCTCTGTCATAATGATTGTAAGTAATGACCTATTAGCATGCACAAAGGGTACTAAGGGTTGAAATCGTTGAGCTGTCGAGTCGGTCGGTGCTGGCTAAAACGTAAAAATCGGTGGCCACCCGGGACTTCCCAAAATGCATAATGCATCTTTATGAGACATGCATTGTAAAAAGAAATGAACCAGTCTTGCGTATCGTCTTGTTAAGTGCACACTATGAATATGCTTACTTCTATGCCTATATTATGGTTGTGCCTGTGTCACAACATCGGAAAGAATATAAAAACATCAAAACATTGCGTATACTTATAAAAATGGCATTTTGGAGACAACAGTTTGAAAACCGTAAACTGTATTTGAACAAACTGTACAAGAAAATTAAAATAATTACACTTTGAAATTACGCTTTGTAGTAAATCGAGAAAATATGAGTTCTCCTCCACGATGCTCTTTGGTTTGGGATGCCGTGACAAGATAATTTCATCATCAATGAAATTAGAAATTATGTATCATCAACCACAAAAGAGTAGAATGTTACTTCCCACCCGCTCTCTGCCTATACTGCTGAAACTGGTCCCGTGTACAATAACAAGCGACACTCTGTTGTTTTATCTAGTGTGGGAACAAAAAAGGAAACCATTATGCGTTGACAAAGGGATCTAGTGGCTAGATTAAATCTCATGCATTTTAATTAGCTTGATTCATTTCCCGTTTTCCGTTAGAATCAAAAGATACAACTGTAGTTCTACCACACACACTTTTAGTGGTTCAAATAGCGAAACAAGCTTTACACGCGGAGTCGATGTGAATCTGATCCGCTTTTGTGTCACTGTGCGTCGAGTTGCATTTGTCTGCATTACAGGCACTCGACTTTTTACTGTTTATCCTGTACTCCATGCTACTTTACATATTTCTGGTGGAAATCGAATCGTGTTTTGAATATACCATGAACCACACAGTGGTGGTAAGTTGGTTATGTGTTTTCTCATTCATTTGCCAGCACAGAGAGACAAAACTCTACGACTCTGAAACGGAAGTGAAGTAAAAGTAAGCGGATGCCACGGAAAAGGGAAGGGAAAACGTGGTTTATTATTACCCTTGTTTAATACTTTTACTACTACATATTCTTTTTAAGTTGAGCCTCTTCGTGTCCAACTTATTTTCGTCTTGCATACATTACGCTTCTCTCATGCTTGTTACATGATCATCATTGACATCTCACAGAAAGCAGCGAAGAGAAAAAAAGAAAGTGAGAGGGGTTTCGATTGAAAATTGTTAGTGGTAAGTACAGAACCTTCGAAACCAAGTGACATGTTCCCACCATTATATTACAAGGTGTAATGTATTCTTCCCATTGTAATGCATTGAATTCCCTCTACTAAAAATATTGTTTCCTCTTTGTTCTCCCCATCCTACTTTGCTACTCTAGTTGTAAATGCGGTTCTTCCGTCAAAAACGAGTCTTCTTCGTGCATGTATATTTATTAGGTAGGTATACACGTCGATGGGTATAAAGTTCTTACAATATCATATCACATGACACGAAAGACATTCTTATACGAAAACTCTATTATTGTCAGCAGAGATCACATCACACCCCATCAAATCCCCTTTTGCTTTTACAAGTAACTACCGCATGCTTGCATAACACAATGTACACATCCTGTGGCTTTTTTCCTTCCCCGTCATCATCACCACCGTACATCCTTTCTTTCACTTTGTATATACTTTTGTTCCTTTTCCTTTTCAGAGATAATATGACATTTTCTACATTCTAGTAGTCACATTAGCTCACTATGTTTCGTAACCTCAAAAAATATTTTCCACCAAGAGAAAGAGCCGCCTTCACTACTTCACTTCACTTTCTACTGGTAAAACATGTGTAGTAAGTACACTTTGACGCGTCTAGTCGAAATTACTTTGAAACAGATAATATTTACGTTATATAACTGGTGTCGGGTTTGTTTATAAAGTAGTCAGTAGGAATACATTTTCCGTCTTTACAAAGAAGGACGTGAAGCAGGCATTGAACTAGAATAGATACATATGCAAACATATATGGCATGGGAAACCTGCAAAGATTCCAGAATATTCTTAAAACACGGTGAGATCAATATCAGACAGGATCCACCCGCTTTTACATTCCTAAAATATAACTAATGTTGGTGTCAGGTCATATGTCAAGTGCACAAATTCTTTGCTCAAAGCGGCTTGGCTTGGAACAAAATGTGGCCGGGGATTATTTACATAGAAGTGCCAGAAACAGGATAGCGTCCCTGTTTCTGAAGTATGCTCTCCAACACCCAAAACTACTATTCACTCAATGAAGCTTACTGAAGTTTTGAGCGGATTAAACTCAACATTTTACCTAAAGATCAAGTAGAATTGTGTGGTCCTTGCTAGCGCCGTAATTACACTTGTGAGGGACATGACATCAAGATATGTGCTTTTAATACCCGAAGCTACGTCGTTGAACGACATGATAACTTGGATTGGTGGTATTGGTAGCTGTAGGATTGTGTAACAAGACAGTTTATAAAGTTCTTGGAGTATTTTATTGTTACAGTAGGAAACGTGTTCTACAACTTTAAATTCTACAATTCCTATGGTTCAACCAAAGTTAAGTTGCTGGTTAGAATAATACCTATTCAAAAGAAAGTGTCATAACCTACAATTAAATGTTCAACGACAAAGGAAAGAAAGTTTGGTATATGTTATCGCACAACAATGATAAAAATGTATACTTTGAAAGTTTTCAAGCATGGCTATTAATATACGTAACTAATATCAGACAATGAGTACTCTAAATGTAAGTCTAGTACTTAAAATACATTCCTTACCAAAAGGTTGGCAAATTGAACATTTTACACAAGCGATGAACGCAGTTGACCTAAGAAAGCCATAACAGAACTTTTCAGAACATGTATACATTTTTATATGGGTATATACATCTACGATCTAGATATACTTGCAGTAGGTAATAGTGTGAATTCGACCAATAATGCAGGTACATAATTTTACCAAACTGTATTGAAGTTATCACTGAAAAAATAGTTATGTAGGCGGTTTGTTGACGACTACGAGAATTGTTATGAACTTTTGTCCTTGAATGTTCTTTAAATCTTCACCTTCAAATCCTTTAGTATATACCCTAAATATATACCACTTTAGTTGTAACGTGACCATGTTTTCAAAAGTTCTTCTCTCTTCCATGTAATCGTTTTCATGTTTATATACGCCTTTCTAAATCTGCCACTATTACGCAAAGGAAAGTTATTGGAAGTATATTTTTCCTATTTATAATTTACAGACTACTCCTTTCACATGTGTGTATGTACATTTCACAATAACGAAAATAATAAACGTATGTGTATACTGCTGTCCAAACCCACACTTTTATAGACGCCTTGAACTCTTCAACGTAGTACATGAATGTACATATTTACATTTGTACCTGCACTTATTGTATAAAATCTAGATTTCATGTTCACTTTTGATACACGTTCTACTATAGTGAATGCGTCCCTTTTCATTTAGACGAATAACTACCTCTCTGGTCTCCAAGCAGTGCAGTATGCCGTTACTTTTCCTTTTTATTTTGATGTTTTTTGGGCAAGAGGGAGAGAAAAATGATCGACCAGTTGGGAATCATTGTAGTTCTTTCTTTTCCATTGTAGCGTCTTTGTACAACGTGAAACTAGCAGGTTTCGGACCTTGTACGTGGAAGTGTGATATATAGGAGCAGGTTGATGGGATTCATATGTGTACATATACTTACAGAGATCGAAATTAGGTGTGTCGGTGTGTGTTGTACTTTACGGATAAGCTGTGTGCTTAGCCTAAACTACGTAATGGTATCCTCTACAATTCTGCAACACTATAGCGAATACTTGTCGGGATTTTTAAAACTTGCTTTCAGTTCTTTCAAGCATTCTTGGCTGTGTTCTGTGTTGATTTTTTTCTCAGTACACTCTATAAGCCATTGTGATGCACGGCACAACTGAAAAGGAAAAGCACAGGGGTAAAGTCCTTAGGGAAAGGTAAACTCGAGTGAAAGCGGCAGTTATTCTAACATGGTTTAACGTGCATGGCTCTATAAAGTTTCATCCCTACAAAACCATGTATGGTGTAGTGCTGCATACAACTTTATATCAACAAAACCCCTCCGTACTTTAAAAAGTCTCCACGTTTTAAAACGAAACTCGTGCTTTGTTAAAGTAACAATAGATGTGAATAAAATACGGAAATGACTTGTAATTTTCATTCCCATTTACTTTTTAAAATGGAGGGGATCTGAAACCGTCATAGTTGTTGTGGGACATTTTTGCCTTTTGGGAAGAAAGGTGCCTTGTGTTTTTTTTATAAAAAAAGCACATCTACAGTCTTGTCATGCTGCCTGTGAAAAAATGTAAAAGACTTTTAAAATATCATAGGTCACTACTACAGAAAGAGTAATGCACAGGTATTTTTACATAGAGATTCGCAAAAGGTAATTGATTTTGCAAAATGCGTCCACGAATACAATGCATGTTTACATTTCGTCTTGTGCAAAGAGAGATATACTCAATATGTATCACACGTTCTACTACTCCTAGGCCATATTCTCTGGTGACGTAGGCATACCTCATAGAGAAAATGATTAGTAGTATAGGTATGCCGAGTATACATGCACGTGCGTACGCTATGTCGTGTTGATTACACGTTATACTTAAACATGCAAGCAACTGCGACGAAAACAAGGACACCGAGTCTCCGAAATATATTTACTCGAGTTTTTCTCCCTGCACAAACTAAAGGATTTCACTTTGATCCTTAGGGCTTTACAAACTTACTATAGATTGTAACAACGCTATGAATAAAAATAAAAAGAAGCAAGCTCCGTGATGACAATGAGAAAGGGTTACCGTTTGTACGAACGTTCAAATATTGTTGTTTTTATATTAAATTATATAGGCAGTGCGAAATATATGGGATAAGGTAATGTATATATTATATAATACATTGTTACCCCAATGTCACATCCAGCCCTTTTCGATCGTACACGCTGTAATGGAAAATCAGCAGGGTTTCTTCCAATTATATGGATAACACAGTGTGTGCTCTGTCACCCACCATCCCAGGGAAAAAATCATCGAAGAAAATCATCTCGCGATGGAATATGCTAGTTTGCTGTTATATACATTTTCAAAATGTACAATGCTTAGCATGGTGAATTGAAACAATCTTTAAGCAGCATTATTTTTTGTACTACAGTAAGAAATGGAGACAGACACCAAACTTTTGTAATGTCAAGGACATACTGTAGGCACTAAAATGAAACGGTCGCAGAAAAGTTAATGAGTAAATATTTTATAAATACTTTAACGTTCGTAATAAATGAGTACAATTTAATTAGAATGCACGTGATAAAGTGTGTGGTTGTGTAAAAATAACCTACATTGGGTAACACGAGAATATGTTTGTTGAAAGTGTAATCTTACAGCGATCTTTTATTACAACACGCTGTAATCGTCATTCAGAGTACCACTACCTTCCACTCAAATAGGCATTAAAAAAACGTTATAAAAACTTTGTATGCAAACATACGTAACAAAATAAGTATTGAATTATATGTCGTCTTGTTAGAATGTCACCAGGAGTTATCTTTCAATTCACTTTTAACAACACTACAATGGAAAGACTTGAATATCATATATAAATGATACACATGAAACCAGTAGGTGTATAGTTAGCATGCTTTTCATTAGTATTTATACATTGTTCCTCCCAAGTTGCAGGGATTGCACTTTGTTTCTTTACTGTCGGTTTGAAAAGTCCAAATAGGAAAGGTGATCTCGAACCCCAACATCCGCCTAGGTAAACGGTTGTCGCCGAAAGCGAAAATGAACAGTGGTACGGCGAGTTACGTTTGCATCGGTTGTTAGTAAAAATAACGGAAAGGGAAAAGCAGGGGAAGAAAGAATCGTTTTGCTTACAGCAAATTGCAACCGGGTCGACACAGCTAGTTGTTCAAATGCACCAAACTCTCCGTCTGTTTTTTTCAGGCTCTTGTACTTCATCATTCTTTGCTTGCTCATTCATCCTTCTTTTCATCCATCAAACGAACCGACGTACAAGGCCAAGGGACAAACGGAGCGAAGAGGGGAAACTCGCGTTTGTTACAAGCAGACATTACATGGTTCTCTATTATCTGTACAATACCTTACATCGTCTCTGGAACACGGCTCAAAATGGGCATCATCATCATCATCAATAGCTATATAGGTACACATTATGCGGGCCAGGAGGGGAAAAGTGTGATATCTCTTGCTGGTGATGAGACAAGATTAAATTGGATATCTCTCTTCTCATCACCCGTGGTAGCGTTGTCGAACTGATCCCAGAATGAAATGAGTTTTGCAAATTTCTCATCTGTTTTCTAGTTACGACTTTTAGAGTCTACGATTACGTGCACCTCATCAGCACAAACATAAAATTCTGTTTTACTACGGCTACATCGCTCTATCTCTAACCCCCCGACTGGGTATGACAGAGTCAGAGAAAAGGCTGGAAAGCATGGATTGTGAAGCGTTAGTACAAAGTACAAAGTTAAGGCAACGGAGCAGCATTAAGGAAATTCGTTGGGAGACGTGAGGGGATGAATGTTGCTGAGACGGCAACTACCTTTTTCGCATTCAAAAATATTTTTATCACTAAATAAACTTGTGCATTGGCACTTTCACTTGTCAGTTGGCCTATTATGGAGTGACAGCTCCGGTATAAAGTAAAAATACAGTAATGAACTCCCTTAAATTGAAATGGACTTCAGCTGAAAGAAAGTTGACGGAAAACGACAGTAGCATCGCCTATTTCCCATAAATAAGCAACAGCAAACACTTTTCCCGAGGAGCAACATGACGAAAGCAGTTTTAATTTTGCACGTCACTGTTCATGTTCAATGGTATTTATTACCCTGCCTACCCTAGGCCTTCATTCTTTCGTGTAGCAAAGCCATTTGCAAAAGGTGACTGAAAATAGAGTTGTGTGTGTTAGATGGTTGGATGGAACTGTGCGTAGGTATGTGTACCATAATGCGACTATAACTATTACTGGGAGTGTTGTGAGTAGGTAGCGTTGTATAAAAAATAGTTTTGGTGGACTTACTTGTTAGTATTACACTTTGACTCCTACAAAGGAAATGGAAATCGATTACTTGGCTAAAGTACTGGATTCCGTGACCAAAAAGTGGTCGTCATTCAAATGTTCATCTACTAGTGTAACCATTGTAGTTGCCAATAATACCTTCTACCTCCTCATATTCGGACACGTGTGCATTTATATTAGAGTGCCTATACAATATAGTGCATATATTGCAAATTGCAAAATTGAACAAAGAAATGTTCCTTTTTAGGAACGTATATGCCACCTTTTCTTTATATATGGACAATTGGCATTTTTTCGTTATTATATACATCATCACACTACACTTAGATATATAATGGTATTGTGCTGTAGAGATTGCGCTGTAGGGGAAAATGCACTGAATAAGAATAAGAGAGAGAAGGGTAAAGGAAAAGGTGATATGATCAGATTATTACTTGTCAAAATTTGGAAAGTTTGGAATGTGTTTTCTATCAATGGCACAATATTTGCCTTATTTGTGTGTTTTGGCGAATGGTGGTGTCGGGTATAAATGTATATTCTGTGTGGACCGCCTATAGCACTATTACTCCAAACCATTTTTTGGACAAGAAAATTGGACTGCAAGAATGTGTGTGACATTCCGAGAATAGGGAAAATGCTTCGTATATTTTGTACAATAGTCCTACAATATAATGTAGGAGCTTTCCAACGAAGTCATAGACAACAGGCATTCACTCTAGAGAGAACTTGGGAATGTTTTTGCACAAAACTAAACGTGGAATCCATTTTTGCAGAGCAAATTATTGATAGCATTTTCGCGTTGTAGAATCAGCAGAACCCATAGCCAGCATTTTTGTGTTCGACGATAAATATTTCCGCATGGGAAGTTTGAAAGGTTGCGAAATTGACTATTTGCTTTAATTATGTGCCGTTTTGGTGCTGTAAATAACTAATGCGCTTTTAAGTTCCCATTTTGACCGTTTATTTACGTTTGATATTGTACAACAATTGCACAGTTAGCAATATTGATTTTTGTATAATTTGAACTTTACACAAAATTGTAGAAAGCGAAGAGTAACGGGTGGCGGTAATGCTACCCGTGATTTTTTGGCATTTTCAGACTCTGACATTTACAAAGAATTCTGACCTTTACATTTCTATATTGCAATGGAATTTACCATGAAATATACACAACGGCAGAGGTACGCGATAACAAAAACTGGATGAAATGCCTGTACATAAAGCCTTTCACTCTCGTGTGTTTCAACATGACGGAAGGAAATACGCAAAGGCAAGGAGAAAAGGAAGTTTGTCAATCCTTCCATCATTACCACCTCATAATAATGTAGGAGAGTAGTAAAATGAAACCAATTTTAAGGAGGTACTTAACTAACCCTACTTCTCTCATTCTCCCTATCTCTCCTCTGGGTTCGTATCGTACTATTGATTAGTTTTAGTTTCTTATCGTTCCGCTGATACCTCGGGACCTGATTAACATTGCAAACTGTTTTTCATATGCTGAAAGCATAGTCTGGTCGTGTTTTTGTTGTTTCCATCATTCCCGTTCTCATTATTGCTTCCAGCACTCTTCATACTCCAGTTGAACATGCAATAATAATGACCAAGAAAAGTGGAGGATCTACATAAAAGAAAGAGAGAAAAAAGTTTATTTTACTTCCTTCACTCTCCATCTATTTTATGCTTCTCTTCCTTCCCCCTTTCCACGTATATCTTGAGCTCTCTTCATTTTACCGATTCAACGTAACGTATCTAAATAGATTCGTGTGTGTGTACAACTGAGTTTTATAATAGGTGGCCGCCGTCCGTTCATTCTTCTCTCCTTTTATGTCGTTTCGTGCTTTATGCTCCTCTTGCCCCTCTCATTCAACCACCCAACTCACCTTTTTCCTAAAGACTCTCGTCTCTCCCAAGTGCGTGCACACGACCCAAGTCCATTAATTTTAATTCGTTACGTACAAAAACTTAGGTACGTTTATACCGCAACGACAACGTTGACGAGGAGAACCCTGCTTCTCAACAAAAACATGTTTGCTTGTCTCTCTTTTGTACTTACTGTGTAGTTGCCTTCAAATAAGCCTTTTATTGCCGTAGTCGAAATTGGATAGCGAAAGGACGGAGAGACAGAGCGGAGAGAAGTTGGGGTGTATGAGAGCATTTCTAGTGCATTCTCCGTTCCTTAAATAGCAAGTCAGTCAGCAATGCATCAACATTTTCCTTTCGTGATACATACAATTCAATAAATAGCTCGTCATCGTCGTCATCATCCAGTTACACACCGACGACGGCAAGCACGGACACAAAGAAAAGAAATTACAGGAAAAGCTGCTCTCGTTTCATCGTAGTACCTTGCCTTGCCCTCCATCTCTATTCAGTCAACTCATTGGATATGAATGAAAAGAAAATATGATGAGCTTTTGATGAATTAACTAAATATGCCGAGATGACGAATAGCTGGGAAACGAAACGTGAAAATACACCAGCAGCATGTGTACACGTGCAATAATAATATGCGGGATCTACTTACATTTTCCAAGTGAAAATCCACTAAAGTTGATGATAAAAATAGAATATACGATAAAACACGTTGAATTACAAAGAAATGCATGCTGTATCTGGAATGGGGAGCACACATCTTGACATTTTATTTTGCCTTGCTTGCCAGCAGAGGGTTGTTATGCTGAGAGTGTACAAGTGTTTTTTTTCTAGCGGGGAAGTGGAAAGGTTTTAAAATAAATTCTGTATCAGATCAGCCCCACTCCCTTGCCAGTAATTTCATTTTTTCTTGTGCGAGGATACCAGTTCGTGCTACCTACACTGGTAGAATGCTGCTTCGAGAGAAAAAACCTTTTCCTAGCTGTATCTCTTTACACTCTGAAAAAAAGTCATCGTCTCTCATCAAAAATTAATGCGTGGATGATCAATGTGCATCATTCCCTTCCTCCAGGAACGGTAAAAATATGTACAGAAAAAGTTTGACTCCAATGGCTTAGGATGAACTTAAAACAAACTTTTATATGCATACATGCTTTCAAGTTTGCTGTACACAGCATGCTAGATTTTTTTTTCGTTTTAATAAAAAAAGCGTATATGCCCAAAACCAACTTTGGTACTTTCTTGGGGGAAAGTAGTCATCAAAATGGTAGAGGTAGATAGGAGCATCACATCTATCCTTATATCCGAGCATCTTCAACACATTCTATGCTTCATATTTTCTTTTATATTAGAACCTACCATGTCTGCTGCTTACACGTTTTCACCCCTCGTTTTATAAAACTTATTTTTCCTCAGGTAAGTAAAAAATGACTGAACTCGGAGCTGAAAATGTGTTAAGGTAAACTAATGGTAGTGTAGTAGGTTTTGTGTTCTTATGGTTTACTCGTCTTGTTTCCTTTTCCCCAAACTTTCCCCGCCTTTGAAGCAGGAAGACGAAGTTGGGCGAGAGAAGTGTACAACATTTCTCTTGGTGGGCGAATATTATTACGGTTAGCCTGCTGAAGTAACAGAGAATTTGTGTACTTTAAAAGTAACCATTTTGTGTGGGCTCATACAAAATGCATGCAGTAATGCACTTTATAAAAACAACAGAACAGAAGAATATACATGAGTCATGAGCTTCTTTGGTTAAAGCTCGCCTTGTTATGTAGCATGTATATCCGTGTAGAAATATACTAGACTAACTATATACCTGTTCTCATAATGGCATAGATGTAGGTATGTTTCCTTCTCCAACCTTTAGCTATATTTATAACATCTTCCGTTGTGTACGTGGGATCCACATTGTTTCTTTAGAACCATTGTGTGTGGGTAATTTCCAGAGTGGCACGAACAACAAAAAATATTTGTTTTTATGAAGGTGTGGGCAAACATAAACTGTATATTGCGAAAGTGTGTGGCTCTGCTACTTGTATTTTCCAGGGAGAGAAGTACAACTAAAACTAACAGCTTTCCTTTATAACGTTTCTTTACGTTTACGTTTCTTCTTGACAGCATGTGTTTGTGCCTTATCCACCATTACGAATTACGAGTACCACGACTACGACGACTCGGTTCGGCTAGCCCGAGTGGAAATAAAATATTCATAACCTAGTTTTCAAATCGATTCTAATCCCGTCCTGGCTTTCACTTTGCTAACAAAACGCACACTCCCCACACGTTACAACCAGAATAGCAGTGGTATATTAGGATCTCATTATGTAACGCTGCTGCTGCGCCAAACACTCAACTGGAAGACACAAGTGGTGGTTAAGCGGTGCATTAATGGTAGGATATAAGTAGTGCTCTGTTGCCAAGTTTTCTCTATTTTTACATTGCGTAGAGAAGATGACCCAGTCAAAAATAACTTCATTTTTTACGTTATAGCGAGGGTAAGGTTGCTTTCACTTTAACAAATTAATTTATGAAATCAAATTTTCTGTACCCTTTGAAGTAGAGCATAAAGTATGTTTAAAGTACCTTCTATGTATGCTACCTGTAGTGGCATTACTACCTATTTACAAAATTTTATTTGTGTGTAAATTAGTTTATTCACAATCATATGCGCCTACTTGTGCGCATAAATGCATTCATTTGAAACGTAGGAGGAAGAACGCCACACATTTTGTTGTGGTTTGAAAGTATAACTAACTGATTATGCTGCGAAAGCTGATATTAGTAGAAGAGCTCATCAGCAAGTTCCAAGAATCATCATATTCATCGTAGAAAAACATTTCCTGGGAATTTTTAGCTGGCAACAATAATATTCATCCTCTTCAACTCAATTCGCACTTGTGGTACTAGACTTTGAAGGAATTGGGACTGATAGTAAGGAATGACAGATTTCTGTTTTAGCGTAAGGTTCTTGCTCTGAGCAATCCTTCCAGTTTTCCCCCAATTTATGCACATAATCAAGTGCTCTTAAGTTTACCCAGGGATTTCTCCAATCGTGAAATTATAAGAGCGTACTAGACGAACGGTAGTGTTACACAAGAAGGGTAGTAGTGCATTCTCGTTATACTTGTGTCACGTCTTACGTCTCTTATATATAGTTTGGCCTTATAATTATTTCTGCTTATCCATGTATACTTGATGCCTACTACGCAAAGAGTTTCCGAGAAGCATAAAAATACACTTTTTTTACATTTCCAAGCCGCATATTTCACGTAAGCAAACTAACAAGCGTTTGCCTGCCTGGTATGTTTGTTCAATCCACTTTGCCTTTTTGTTACCCCACTTGAGCTTGTTCGACAAGCGGGAAAAAGCTAAAAGCAGAACAAACTTTACGTACCACGAAGAATGCCACCTACGAATTTCAAAATCAGTTGATGAGTTTCAGGCTTCGTAATCATCTCGCTTCTTAACTCCCGACTATCCTTCATATTTTCGTTTTTATTATAATTATAAGTTTTTAAATGCTCAGCAAAGGAAACTTGAACCTCACTGGGCTTTGAAAGAGAGAATATTGTCAAGAGTAGAACTCTCCGTCTCGCTTATCCCCAATCTAAAAAAAGGAAGAAAAAAATCTGTATCTCTGAAATCTATTAAGTCAAGTAAAATTTCATTTTGACACTGTCACGAAACACGGAAAGGTAATCTGAAATAACTATCGTAAAGTAAGATAACAAATAATTATAGAAATAGATGTATATATACCTGCCTATCTAAAGCTATGCTAACTTACCTTCACGGGATAATAAATTGTAAGCGATTTTTATCATAAAATATTCCATAGAAAAAATATAGCGAAACTTCGATTCCTAAGTGTGCTGGCCAAACAACGGTTGCTGCTAGGCCTTTCTTTCCTTCTATCTTTCTTGTGATTGTGCTCAATTTTACGTACTCTGTAAATATTTTTTACTTTCTTTCTGAAGCGCGCCTGCTATCGCTCACTGACAACTCAGTGGAGTCACGCACCTGTGTTACAAAACCCCACATAGATTTCCAAGGTTGTGTCGTAGTTTGTCACTATGTATGTGTGTACATTCACACATTAACGAATGACCGTAGCGAGCTGCATATGATAATGAGTCCCATGTTTTACAACAGAATCGAGTAATGGTCAAGTGCCTGAATTGTAACTTATCTTTTCTGTTTCATTTATAGGATAGAGAAAAGGGAGGGAGGTTTTAAAAGATAGAAAAAAGAAGGAAGACGGAAAGATGGGAACGTAGTAGCAGCACCCGTTGTTACGTCAGTTTCTGAAAAGAGAAAAAGCAAATTGGTGTCGGAAAACGAAACATCGTCTCCCTTCCGGTGTTGACATTACTAATTACCAAGATACTGATTTTTCTGTTCCATCCATCATCAAACTTGCAAACATCCCTGAAAAAAGGTAAGGAAAAATATTTGAACTCTTCTTTGTTATAAAATGCTTAACTCCGTTACAGTTCCAGTAGCACTTTTATATTGTGTTTCAACATTAAATGTTTTCCTTTCTGCCAATGCAATTACAGAGAATGAAACTTTTTATTTCTTTCTTTTGTTGCGCTTTAGCCTGTTTCATTTTGTTGTTTGCCTGAAGCAGGCCAGTGTCATGTGCACTTTTTCCCGAAATTCGACTGTAACTCCGTCAATCAACTTGTCTTTTGTGTGTTATCTTCCCAATTTTGTAGAACTACAAAGGGAAGGTGTAGACGACAAACTGGAAATAGTAACAGAAAAATACAGCCCATAAGGAGACCGAAATCATCTCAAGTCTCAAGTCAACAACGGCAACAACATACCCCATAACTAGTGTTACGCTCTACTCTATCAAGCGCTAACAACGTAAACGGCAACTTTTGTTGAGTGAGGAGAATCTTCACTGCTCCAAGTCAGTATTGGCAACACAATAACTGTTTTGTTAAAAGTGTCTGACTAAAGCAGCACAAAAGAAGGGAAAAGGGAGAAAAGCGGAGGATTCTCTAAGCTCAGATAAAACATTGCGTAAAGCCAAGCCAAGCCAATTGCCAAGGGATTTACTATACTTTTGCTGGTTCCTACACACCGTGCTGGATAACAGCGGCAGTTACCATCTCGGAAAACGGTAGAATCGTGTGTACTCTTCTAGTTGCGACTTTCTCCCTCTTTAATGGGATAGAAGTATGAAATATCAAGGAAAATCCTGGGAACAACAACCCCACGTATGAAAGAGAACAAACCCAGTGTACATTCGTATACACTATCTTCTTGGCTGACAACGTGACAACTCTGAAGCGACAGCCACGCATTTGCTCATTTCCACAAGTTCCCTTGAGATTACCATATATAACCGCGGCGAGAGAAACGACATCGGAAAGATTGCTGAATACATACAGGAACAACATCACAACAGGAAGCAAGCGAGGAGAGGCAAAAGGAGCTCCTCTTTGTAACTTTTTTTTGGTAATAAAAGGAGAAGTAAAAACACCACTGTTACCATCAAGAGAGAAAACGGGATCCTGCATCAACATCATCAGTAGCGTGTCAAAACAATGGGAGTAAAAATCCCCTTTACCGAATCGTCATATTTAATCAAGTTTTGGTCTGCGTAGCTCTATGTAGTAAGAGGTATATACACACCACTGCATATATTGTATCATACAATCCATAAACCAGTCGTAAACATCATACGGTTCTGGTGTGCCTCCATCAAATTAGATACGCAGCTGTAACATCCCTCGACCTACTTGGTTTTGGAGAGGCGAGGGGGAAAATTGAAGTAGAAGCACAAGACGTACATAAATAAATAAATAATAAGTCAACCCATCATCGTCGTAGTCATCGTTTTCCATTGCGCGTCACCCGACAGGGTGCAATATGGTATGAAAAGTATGAATGAAAGCACAGCGAAAGTAGTGCGGAAGATGAGGGAGGCGAGATGAGATGCTTAATAATAATATTTGTTCTGGTGTTGTCCACTATAACAGGAGCCATCGGACTCGGCTGTGATACTTGTAGTTTCTAACGATAAGGAAAAGATATTCTGACCCTGTTGTATTGACAGAAAGAAAGATAATATTGTGTTGGGTTTAAGATAGATTGATAGAGTGTGGTAGGCATTGCTGAAGTAAATTCATTCTGTTCTTCGTCAGCATCATCAACCAAACATGTTTGTTATTGTTGTACAGTTATTGTGACGAATTAACACACTTGTAACAGATATCAACAGAACAGAATACGGAATTTATTGTAGGCATCATGTACGCGTGTAAGAAAGAATAAGTTTAGCGTGTCAGGTTCGGGTAAAGCAAATAATATAATTTGACGTGTAGGGTATTCATTCATTCATAAATAAATTTGATTGTAATCATCGTATTTTGAAAAAGAATCAAAATGCCACAAGTTCCAATTTTGAACTTGGAGTTGGCTGAGGTCAAGGACTTCATCCTGACCAAGCTGGAGGATGAAAAGGCTCAGAGGAAAATGGTGCTGGTGATTGTGTCCATTGCCCTACTTTTAGATAACATGTTATACATGGTTATCGTGCCAATTATTCCAGACTATCTGAGAAGAATAGGCGCATGGGAAACTCATCAGGAGGGTGGCACTACAGTCACTGTCGCTCCCAGAATAATAACGTTTACTAACCAAACAGGGAACTACACTTATAAGGAACCCGCACCACCGCCAAGGATAATTAACGGAGTTACTGTGTACGAGACCGTAATGCAGCACCTGACTACAGCAAGTCATACGGCAGGTTGGGCGACGACGAAGATGATGAATTCGGAAATGCAGGTAGTCATCGCGTTACCTTTCAAGAGACATCACTTAATCAATCGACTAATGGTCCTTCCAATAACGTTAATCCCTACAGCTGGGGTGATGAACAAAATGCCGGGCCGGACCAGTCAGGTAATCAGTATAATGCTGGCGGAGCTACAAATCCTTTTAGACCTCAGTAATAGTCTTAACTTGGCACAAACCACAACTAGCTAGAGCTTGAGTTAGTAAAAAAAACAGTTATAATATTGCGTTGGGGTACGATCCACTTGAGTTGGTGTTTCCAATAACACGTGTTTCCAAGTCTGGAAAAATATGAAACTCTCCAGCAATATTTCTTGTGCATTATATCATCATGCACCGTTCAGTGAACTTTTCACTTGGCGATTCTGTAGTACCCTCAAATATTACTTTATTAGCCACAACAAAAGTTCATTGTAAATGTAACACATTTTTTTCAACGAACTCAGATGATATTCGCTCATCTTCAGTTAATTGCGTTCAACAATAGCACAAAAACAGAGGATTATATATAAAGTAATAAAAACATTGTTACGTTGGACTGTACATATGATATATAAGATATGATGACACGACATATGAAACTATAAATTCATAAATGTTGATGATAGTAATGTGAAGTCACTTTATAGGCGTTTACAAAGTATATTTTAAAATGAAAAATATCAATATTCAAGAATTACTAAAAAAATAATTATGCTTAACCACAAATCGTTACATTAACATCAAACTAGGTAAGCCTAATGTATGAATATATGCTGGCGAAATAAAAATAAATAAAGAAAGAAAAGTGGCAAAGAGAAAGCAAACTTATACAGATTTACATTTTAATGATTCGCGTGGCGCGAGTCCAGAGATAGCAGAGATAGAGAAATGCATGCAAGCTTGAGTTGCGTTCAGAAATACCACTTGCATTTGCATTTAACCACGCAGAATATGTGCATTATTTATGTAAAATTCAGTCAGAAGAAATTATTCAGTACATTAAATGCACTAAAATGTGAGAAATTTACATAGAACAAAATAATTTGTCAACTCACAAACAATAATCAAGAGAAGATCCACAACTGCTATACATATATTATACACCTACTACATTAATAATCACAACAGAGAAATAATAATGAGCAAAACCACGACGGATCTAGAACTACGATTTTTGGTCCATTCAAAAATCTATTTTGGCTGTGACGGCGGATAATAATTTCATTGGTGCACGTTAGCATGTAAGAATAGAAATAATTTTAGCTGTAGCAATCCTCTTTTCATGTGCATCTTCAAAATCATAATACCTTTTTTCTCGGTTAAAAACTTACTTTCTCTTCGTGAAAATTTATTGGCTTTACTCAGGAATTAGCGTGGGACTACTTTTCTTTTTGTGGTTTCAATTTTATGCTTCGGTATTAGTTCAGTCAAACGCCAAACCGTATCTGGTAGTCTATTCCTTTGTCAATTGGCATACTGTTCTTACAGTTACACTTTGTATCGTTGCTTATTACATTATATTATATTAGTAACATGCATCATGGTTGTATCAGAGAACAAGCTGTTCTCCTCACTTCTACTTTCTTTTCGTTACATTCCCTTTGTTAAGAACGCATGAGAATTAGGAGTTAGGATATATACGTAATATATCATAATATTAAAATTATGATAATTAATATTATCATTAGGGAAGTCGTTAGTTAGTTTACGAACTGATACGTGTAAGGCAAATAATACTTAAGTTGTGTATGTCTGCAGGACATTGCTCTCTGGCATTATCAGTCCTCGCAGCATACCAACCGGAACTCAAACATATCAAAAAACTGTAAATAGTTAATTAAGGGTACATATCATATTACTACCATATAGCACAGAGTAAAACTATAACTTGTTATAATATATAGATGTGTATAAATATATTCAAGCCATAAATCTACATATTTACGAAAACAATGCACGTAATTGTAAATTACAGCGACACATATCTTTAAAATTTAACTAGACTGATCTCCACTTTTACGTTATTCATTATCCAATGAGCAAAAATCAAGTTTTTGATTTCCAATAAGATATATTTGAAAGCAGTTTAGTGAAAGTTATATATCAGTTGGTAGCAATCTATTTATTTTCATTGATTTTACTGACTGAAAATTTCATAATTCATATCATAAAAAATGATTATTTGCATTGCATGTCAACGTTGTAATTTAATGATTTTAGGACTAAGTTGTTCATAAATTTGCTACAATTATTACAGAGTAAACCCAACTCCAAATTACCAAAACCGATATTTACATTATATATCATGTTAGATCTATCCTTCATTACATATGTTCTGGAGCGACAAACATTTCATTTAAAGAGTCTCATATATAATTCATATGTATATAGTAAATAGTCAGTAGCAATGTAAATACATGTAAAATTATGTAGATAAAAATTCACTCAATATTTAAGGGTGTAATACTTTACAAAATTATATTAATAAGGTGCACATAACATACACAAAGATAATCATTTACGTTAAGAAACGGCTACGTCTTGTAGAAGATAAGATGGGCCAGGAAGCTAACCAACCAAAAAACTAGTAAAACTGGAACCCCCTTAAAATTGGCAATCATTCCTTTCAACGGTTTATTTGCTGGGGGTACAGTTGCATTGTACTATAGTAGGCGTACATACTTACAGTATATGTAAATTTACAACATTCCTAAGCATTAATTAATATATTCTCACTATTCTAAAAATACTTATTATTTAAATTTTAAAATGGAGCATTGAGGAAACGTAGCAAGGATATTGGAAACAGGTGTTAGAAAGAAAAAATTGAAAATAACAAATTATTGCAAAAAAGAAAAAATATAATAGTGCGATCCAGGATTGCGAAGAAGGTTTGCATATTAAAATTTCGAATGTTTTTATTTTTAAAATGAATACGGAATTGAGCATGGGGCATACAGACAAAATTATATACAAAATAATATCAAATCAACTGATGTGTTGAATTAGTTTTGTCAATGGAAAAGGAACTTTTCAGGCTTTAGAATGACTGTATTAGCTATTACTAAAAAAATAAGAAAAGTTAAATTCCTAAAGACACGAAAACTCTGAAAGTATTTAGAAGAAAAAGTTGGACATATTTAAAAAAAAAGTTACATCCTATGTGCATCATGCAGTCTATTGTCAACTGTACGGAGTAGATTTACAGAACAAAAATAAAATATCTAAATATATACAATCAGTTTTTATTTACTCAATTTTAGGAACTGACGACATATTTCATTTATTCTTCTTACCTGCCTTCATCCCTCGAGGGTGAAGGATTTGCGAGTGTTCAATCTAGTCTACTACTGTAATTAAATAATATTTTTAAACAAACTGTGAGCAACTTTAGACTTAGAGTAACAAAATAGTTTTAATGATAGTCCGATATGGTTATACGTATGATAACATTATATAAATGTAAATTATGTACAGAGTATAGTACACTAGGTCTAGGTGTTTTAGGTTATATATTTAGGTTAGCCATTATTTTGCGGATTCATTTCTGTAACAATATTGAATACATATTGATCTTATTAAAAATCGATACAAGCAGCAAAGTTGTAAAGCACAAAATATTATTAGCTTTGATGATGGTCAGTTGAATCAGAATTAATAAGTCAGTTTAATGTTGTTCTTATGCTTGATGTCCTATCCCGCGGGATACTCGAATTAACGGTACTGTGTGCTTTATCAAACTTTCTTCTCGCTGTTTCCTAAAAATGCTCCCTGTAGCGATATAATGACAAAAGTTACGATTCCCTTGCCATGATTATTCACAGCACGATAAAAAATATGGTGTAACTTCTACCCTGCTAGTGAGTATGCCTATTTCATGTAGGGCAATTTTTCTACTTTTAGTAAACGAATAGGACCCTCTACACATTTGCTATAGCTCACCTTTTCCTACATTTTTTTGTCTTCGCGCGTCACATTGATATTGATTTACGTGCGAACTCACAAGTGTGCTTCTTTTCAAAATGGTCCGTTTCTTCGAAACCCAGCTGAATAAATCTTCTACCATTTTACGTGTGTGTCCATATAAATATGCTTAAAATACGTAAGTAGTGGGAATACCCAGTGGAAGTTATCGTTCATATAACAGGACGCTTCCAGCAAAGAAGAGCATAAAGTGTACATGTGCAATAGCAATGAAAGTAGATTGTTCGATGGAGAAGTAGTCATATTATTTAACATCATATTTTAACTGGATTATGTATATATACCTATCTACAAAATATGTCTAGCATCAATAAGCGTTAAAATAAATACGCGGATTATAAGATAATATTGATAAATATATATATATTTCTTCCATATTTTACGCATACATATTTAAGATGAAATGGTTAGAACGAAGAAAACATGACTTAAACTGTGAAAAAAGATAGAATTGTAGGACAAAATGGACTTCAGTGTGTGGAGGTTATGAAGCTACAAAACATAATATATTACTGTTATTATAATACATATACATAAGAGTGGTACATACATGCCCATGACACATGTATCGTAGTGGTGTATTAGCAATATTAATGTTTTAACCCAGCAGGTATACAAAATATATTGGGATTTACTTTCGTCAAATACGAACTAAAGGAAATATCCATACTCCATATTGTGAATTCAGCATCGTCGAAATAGAAGTATATGTCTATATCAATAGAGCAAATATATCTGTATAAATAAGGTATGTTCACGTTGCTAGGTTATTTTTAGTAAATTGTGTTTTTTGTTTAAAAGTTGGAATGTTGACTTTACATCTCTGTGCAATGCTTTCAACTTGTAAACAAAAATTGCCGATTGACCTACAGTAACCTTAGCCACTTAAGTATACCGGGATAGAATACATTTTACAGTCGTGTTTATTATTATATTATTCGTTGACCTTTCACCGTGTAGATATTTAATCATAGCAATATACCTACATATGATGAGTATATTTTAAGATCAACTTCTGTCAAATGTACTGTGGAGTGTGTTTGTAGCATTTCAGTCAATAATGATCGAGTTCAATAAAAAATAATATAAAATACATTCTAAAAACATTTTTATTTATTGTTTTATCCAGCGCGAAAGTGTGATTATTACTGTCTACTTGCTTAGTATATTATGTAGAGACTTATTTGCTCACCTTAAAAATTCTTTCAACAGATTCCGCGCAGTGGTAAATCTAAATCTCACCATTGTGGCCAGTCCATTGTTTAGTATTATGGGTGTCGTTAAAAACCAACACGGCACTATCATTGTGTGTACGCGCAATACTTTCCACCGACTCGGAAAGTCGTGCGTAGGAATGCATGTACGTAGTTAGCATGTTCTTCATTTGAATTCCCTGCTGTAATCATCGTCTTTTCTGCTTTCACCATTCCCCAAAAGTCATAAAATTACCCCATAAGCCATCACACCAGCATTTTCCTTTTTCGGGTGAATGGAGGAAGTGGAAAATCTTGCACTGTTTTGTGTAACCATTAGTACCAGCATCATCATCATCGTCATCGTGAATTTTGAATGAAATTATCTGTACTGTTCACTGCTCCGGGTTGGCACCATGTTCATCTGTTACTTACCATCGTAAATGAAGAAACCGAGAAAGGGGTGCACGATGAAGGCATCCATTAATGTAACTTTGTAGATATAACATCAGCGGGCGGTCCTCTTTCGTTCCGACACTGATATGAAAATTGCGGTTTGGGGAATATCATATAATAACGTCCTATTATCCTTGGATATCAAACCATACTACCAAGTCAAGTCACTTAAAACTGCTACGACGCAATGGTAAAGAAGTAAGTTGGGTAAAAATACGCTGCATATTATATAGCTTCGAGCAAACATAAGACGGTCTCACAACCCTCGTAACATCAGAAATTATTATTACATTTACCAACAAAAAGTTTCGCCAAAATGGAGAGCACTCTAAATTTTATCTGCCAACCAATATTTTTGGAAAGCACAAAAGTATACCAAAGCCCGACTGCGTCGTACATATATAAAACCCCACTTCACGTTTCTATAAAATGTTTACTTTGAAAATATTCCAACCAGATATTTTATGTACCTGTAAAGATCAGCTTATGTGAATGCATGCTTATATGCTTATTTGAATGTGTAGAAGCGATTTCATGTATCAACTGAAACGAAGTTAACGGCAGACCGGAAAAGAAATCAACTTAACCAAACTTGAAGATGGGATAAAAAAATACCAAGAATTGGTATTTGGTATCATATCATATTTTGCGTGTTCATGCCTCTGGGCGTTCATTTTAATGTATATTTTATATCAGAGTTGAATATAATTCGTAAGTAAAGCTTCTTAGAAGAGACGCAAATTTGCTTAAAATCGGAACTAGAGCTAGTCAAAAGTGCGGATTTTATGCCGCGGAAATCCTGATATAAATTATTAAGTGATTTTATGGCGATAGCACGGTAGCATTATATCTGTGCTATGTTGTACAACCCTTGATAATTAATACCTATATTTTATAATATTTTTCTCATAAGTTGACAACATTGGCATATGTTTATGAAAATTATAGAAATTCAAGAAAATTGATTGTGCTTCAGGGTTACAAGGATGAATCAATCCGACTTACAAGACACATATTAAAATAATCATGAATGCTTCAGGGAAATATGTAAACGTTATCCATTTCAAGCAAGACCGCTGCGGTGGCGAGTGGAGCAAAAGCCATTTTTAGAAATAATATACACATATAAATACAGTGCACAAATTCTGGCGACGTACTAAATCTCCAGTGTAAGTGGCAGATAAGAACCGACAATTCGAAGCAAAAAGTACATAGTGCATGGATTCTGGTAGTGTCGCGTCTAAGAAATTTCATGCATGCAATCGGAAAAGTAAGCCGGATCGATTCAGTTTCTGGATTAGATCAATCTTCTTTCATTTTCAAAGCCTCTATTGACAACTTTCTCACAATTTTCTGATAGTGACAAAAATCCCCTGCATTGACCAAATGATTGGTGGTACAATGAAACAGGCAAAAAATGAAGAAAAAACCTACAACTGCTTAATCAGCTTCCTTTTTTTGGCCACAACCGACGTCAATCTGTATTCTCAGGAAGCACAACACACACACAGCATAACAAATTCCTTTCACGGCACGACCAAATTACACGCCACAATGTAATGTGTTCATATAACAAAAGTATAACTGCACAAGTGCACAATGTATGCCGTCGTTAAACTTACTATATATACATATACGACCATTTTCCAAGCTTATATATAGCTCCGTTTCTATGTATTAGCTCATATCATGTTCATTCTTGTAAGGGTTCGGGCTCTGTATGGTCTTCTACTCCAAACGATTTCTGACTAAACATAAACCGTATATATTAGCACAATCAGAAAGTCCCCCCTTCAGCCTAGCTCTCATTGTCCCTCTTTCTCTGTCGAAGATAATCGGAACGTGGTTGACAATTGTGGGGAGAAAAGAAATTCATGTGTTGCGATGGGAACTTGTAAAAGCTCTTGCAATACACGCATCCCCACACTTTTCCCATTATTGGGAGCATTTCCCCTGTCTTGTGTTTCATTTATACAAGACACATAGATTCCCCGAAATGTAATTCAGTCGGACACTTATTGTCACATTCATCTTGTGACTAATATATTTTAGGACACCTTTTTCCTGTCGAGACGGCTCCGAAATAACGACTTGATTTAACGGCAATCAGAATGGTGCGAGAAGTTGCACATTACTATTGCATGTTGTGAAGAAGATTCACGGTTTCCTTTTTTCTTACAAGCGTAAACATAATCTAATGTTTTACTTGCATCACACCAATTTAGACCATATTGGTACCTGAACAAATATGAAGCAGTTATACGTTCGAACCATCTAGAAGGCATGCTGTGTCGGTATGGTCTATTGAATGCAGAAATAATTTTAATTGGGCATCTATTTCTGACAATTAGATTTTATGAATATTTACATTTCCATCATGTGAAAATATTGTAGGACAGCTTTCATTCGTTAATAATGGAGTACCTTGTCATTTGTGTGGAACCATAAAATAAACACTTTTGTGCGCTTATGTATTCATAATGAAACATTTGTGACAAGACTCAATTTTCAAGGTACGACAAATTTTATTTCTCATTGATTTCGCTTGTGGTTATTATTTACTCACAGTACACTCTGTTGATTAAAGTCCCTCTCATACTGCACACAGCGTAATCATAATATGTCTGTTCGTTTTGTACATTGGTTAGAAGAATGTTTGTTCTAAAATGTATATACAATAAGTCAAGTTTGTTAAGAGGGTTGAAAACTCTTTATCTGGTTGTAATTATATTGCATACTTCCTGTCTCTACATTCTACTACTGTAGAACAGAAGATCCACCTTTCGATACCCGCCTCATTCACTCTCCCCCTCTACACTGCAAACGAATTGCCCCATCCCAGTGAAAATGCTTGTACGTTTACGATCATTAAATTTTGCTGTGTATATGCCATTTCTAGGGAAAGACAAACTTGACGCTTTGGTGATTCCCAGAAGACTACTTGTCTAGGGTAATTTGTTCTTTAATCATGTTAATTTCAAAGCAAAATGTGACGAGCCTCAAAAAGTTTGTTCGCTTGAGTTTTGCTTGATTACTTGACATAACTGTATTAATAGTAAGAAAACAGGGAGGGGTTGCTTGCAACGCTGGGAGTACCAGGCAGCTTT